>JAKCPB010001574.1:0-109638 GCA_021442155.1 Cymbidium sinense | reverse complement strand
ACAGGGATTAAGATTGAATCAACTTTAATTTTTTTTTTAATTGATGGGAGGCATATCTACTAGAGATATGGGCTCGAGTCCGGGATCGTATGAACCTTCCACTAAGGAAGTGTTCGTGCTATCCAGGGATTGGGATTTGAGTTTGATTTCATAGATTTGTTTGGAGATGTATCCCATGGATAAGAGTTTGGTTGGATTTCTTTGATTTAGACTCTATTAGGGGAGTTGGTTTAATTTGGCTCCACTAGGGAGGTTGCTTTTGAATTTAATTGTTTGTTTGACTTGTTTATATATGATTTGGGGATCCACTAGGGAGAAGGGTGTGATTTAACTCCATGGAAAGAAAATTGGGTTTAATTTAACTGAGTTAATGTATGGCCTCGGCGATGGACCCACTAAGAAGGGGCTATATCACTTTAACCTACCTCAGTTTACAAATCCAAAGGGATAGTCTACCGTCATGGTAGAGCTAGCCAACCTAAGGGTTGCCTTTGTAAAATGAATGTGCTAGCAAGAAGGCATAGACTTACATCTTCCAATGAGGAACAACCAGGGGTGACCGGGGATGCACAATAAAACCAACCTAGGTGACTAATGAGTGAATTTTGTTGGGACTTATGTCAACTCAAAAGTAGTCAAGATTAATTTTATCTTAATTTCATGTGATTTGATATGATTTTGTTTGGTTTAGTTTTATTTCAAATTGAGGGCATATCCAAGGGTGAGCTCAAATTTGATAGATTTAATTTATGGACATATTGGTATGCAATGGACCCACTAAGAAGGGGCTATATCGACTTTCCTATCTCGATTTACAAATCTAAAGGATAGTCTACAGGGGTAGAGCTAGCCAACCTAAGCCTTTGGTATGCAATGGTTATGAAGGTGTAGCACTTACATCTTCTAAAGGGGAACAACCATGGGGGTGACATGTTGGTAGCAACAAATAGAACCCATTTAGGGGTGACTAGTGAAAGTGAATGGGACTTATATCAACTCAAGAGAAGTTAAGTGATTCCTATAGGAGTTTTGTTGACATTGCCCTAAAGATAGATGCCTACTGGGAAAAGGTACCGCTAGGGGTGTCCTTTAATCCATAAGTGAATATATTTTATTTATATTTTGTGTGGACCCTATTAGTGCAAGGACCACAGAAGGGGCTATGTCCTTGACCTATCTCATTTATCGACCAGAGAATCACATCCACAAGATGGATTCTCCAACCAGGTGGTTACGAAAGGAGAATTGTCCAATGAGTAACCCGGGTAGTGTCTAAATGGGTCAAATGGATGTGATCCAAATATGCCCATACAGGTGATGTTGGGGGCATTATCTGAGCCCAAAGAAAGTTTATAGGTGTAGGTGGGCAACTCAAGAAGAAAGCATAGCAGACTTACATCTTTCATCAGTGGTGTATCAAGGTGCGAGAACCAACCAACCTAAGATGTATCCATCAAGATGAGTGGTGTGTCCATCAAGATAGTGAGAACCAACCAACCTAAGGTACCCATCGATGTGAAATGATCAATCCGGAAAGAAAGCATGGCCTACAACTTAAGGAAAACTAATCATCGAGATAGTTTATCGCCGGGGATAGATGCTATCTAACCTAGAGTGACTACTAAGGGAGCCATGAGGAAGGACTAGACCCAAACTTGAAATAGTTAAGAGGGAAGGAGCTAGGGACTTATCCTAAACCTCAAATATACTCACCCAATCTATGATGGCTAATCCAAGATGAAAGCAAGACTCACATCCTCTTAAATGAAGCCAACATGAGGTAGCTACACGGTAGTAAGGCCTACCAAACTGGGCTCACGTGTAGTGGCCAAGGAAGGAAAGCATGACAGTCTTACATCCTCCAAAGTTAGAAGACCATTGGGGTGACACATTAGTTGGGTAGCACACCTACTGGAGCAAATAAAGTGAGTGTTGGGGCATTATCTCAACTCAAAGTAGAGATAAAAGATATGTGTTTATTTTATATGTTTGTGTGTACTTTTTTTTGTTTATGAGGATAGGACACACTGGGTTCCTACACCTACCCTAAACACATCATGGCAATTCACAAACAAGAATAATTTCAACATGGAAGAGATTGAATTCAAAATGAATTTTCATTAATGATAATTATTTTAAACATGATTTATAATATTTCTTAAGTAGATCATGTTGATTGGAAGCATTGCTCTCCTTATGATTAATAAGTGATAAGATCCTCCTTAGTAGGCCTCTCTATCAAAAAAAGGGCCTTCCCAAGTGGGTTCAAACTTGCCTCCCATCTTATGATGGGCAATCAATCTCCTTAGAACTAAAATAGGCTCTCCTACTTGAAAAGCTCTAGGATGGACCAACTTGTGAGCTTAAATTATTTTAGCTTTGTACAATTGAGTTTTGGCATGCCTCAGGCATCTCTCCTCCAAAATTTCAAGCTCTTATAACCCTAACTTGGCATACTGCTCCGTTATGATCTTGTTACCTAAAGCTATCCATAGTGATGGGAG
Source organism: Cymbidium sinense (assembly GCA_021442155.1). Taxonomy (NCBI): domain Eukaryota; kingdom Viridiplantae; phylum Streptophyta; class Magnoliopsida; order Asparagales; family Orchidaceae; genus Cymbidium; species Cymbidium sinense. The sequence goes on along the minus strand of JAKCPB010001574.1, from coordinate 107,134 downwards.
TTGGACTTCTAATGGTAGAATGAATTCGAACCCATACACTAAGGAGAAAGGAGTAGATAAGTTAGAGTTCTATATGTGGTTACATAAAGGCTTCAACTAACTAATGCCATATTGTTATTGTCGAGTGTCTTCTTCAATATTTGGATGAGATTGTTGAATTTTGCTAAGCCATTTTCCCTTGTAGTTGATGGTAGAATATCTCCAATCTATGTTATATCTCCGAAAAAGTTGTTGATCTCAATGCTCTTGAATGTAGTACCATTATCGATATATAATTCATCGAGGCTCAACCTATATGATATGGTTCCTAAAAAACTTAGAGCACATGTTGAGTTGTGACCTCTTTGAGTAAAAATTTCACCCCATTTGGAAAAGTATTAAGCAACTAAGAAGAATTGATGACCCTTGAAAGAAGGAGGATCAATCGAACCCACTATATTGGTACCCCAACACTCAAATAGCCATGAGGCTAATGTAGGATGTAAAATGTTGGGTGGTTGGTGTAGGTCCACACCATGTACTTGACATTAGTGACCTTGCCTTGCCATATCCATGCAATCTTTGATCATATCCAATCTCTCTTGATCTTGCATTCATCTTCGGACAAATTAGCTCCACATACATAATCCAAGTGTATCCTCATGATCTTATGCTTTGTGCTTGTATAAACAATAACCACATATGATTGAAAGATCATAAGAAGACACCCATCCATAAGAGTGAAAGTGCTCGCTCTATCTAATTTGGGACTTCTCTGAGGTAGTTTTCCTTTATGGTAATCCATGAATGGTTGCCTCCAATCTAACTCCTCATCCTTCTGGCAATGGCAACCTACCCTTCAAGAGAGTACTTTTTGATGAGTTCAATATCAATAAAGGATAAGACTTGTCTATTTTGGACCTTTATTGATATGGACTCATCATCCAAACATGCCAACTCCTTAAGCTTGGCTAAAAAAATACGATGTTCTCTCCTCAGAATCTTATAAATGGTAACCTCTAAGATTTGGGCCAACAACTCCATGGTGTACTTATGGTGGTGATGGAGCTTGGCTTTATAACCTTATAGATCCAAGCAATTTGATAAATAGTTGAGAATCCCCAAAGATGTTGATATTTGGATGCTTAGAGTAATGAATAACTTGATCGCAATCGAGCCTCATATTGGCTTCATTGTTGGTGCAAGGATTGGATGATGATATGAGAATCTCATCACATCGTGGCCTGGAGTTAAGAGAACTATTCTTACTCCTACCATTCCTGAAATAGTAGATTGTGGTTCTTCTTCTCTTTAAGAAGAACATCTCCCAGCAATGAATGCTAGTATCCCATAAGTTCATGATTTGTTCATTGGGAGATCAAGCAGAGTCGAGGAAGTGGGTGCGCTAATAAATCATCTAGCTTTGTCCTTTCATCATGAGGTATGAAGGTAATGTCAAATCAGAGATCATGGACCATTGTCAACCATCGGATAGCATCTGTCATGAGATACTAGTGGATTGATCCTAGAGATTAAGTTCACCTTATGAGGAAGCATGTGATGTAGCTTTTGGGATGCAAAGATTAGAGCTAAAAAATATTTCTCAATGATGATAATTAGCCTCAACAGAAGACAACTGAGGTAGTAGAGTGCATTTTCCTTCCCTTTGGCTCAACAAAGCACCGAGTCATCTAATAGTGTAAAGTATGAATGCTGAAAGGGCGCTAGAACCAAGCCATAATGCTTGATGTCTTGAAGGCATGCTCACACTTATCATCCCACTTGAACTTGGCATCCTTTTGGCAAGAATGGTTGACATCTTCCGATAGGTTGGATATAAAGCATCTTAGATAAGCCAACCACTTAGAATGATATAAGTTGAGTTAAACTTTTAGAGGGTGGCATTTCTAATATCACTTTATTCTTCTCCGATCAATTTTGATTCCCTGTTGACAACAAACCAAAGGAATTTCCCAAGCTACTCCAAATGCACACTTGGTTCATTTTGAGGTTAAATTATCTTAACTTTAAAACTACTCAAGTCAAAGAGATGGTCTTCCTTTTCTCTACTTTTGACCACGAGATCATCGACATAGCACTCAACTTGATGATGAATGAGTTCATCAAGATTGTTCATAGCTCAAGTATGTAGCATTAGCATTTTAAGGCTAAAAGGCATGATCTTATAGCATATTTTCGGTTCTAAAAGAACTATTTATTTCATCTTCATCTTTATTTGGTTATATCCAGATGAGCCATCCATGAAAGAGAAGACTGCATGAGATGAGGCCATTCTTTTTTCATAATTAAGATGATGGCTAACCGTGTGATATTTTTTTCTGATGAAGCCATCATCGATCGCTTTTTTGACTTCATAAATGACCTTTGTTCTATGTCTAATCTAAGAGCTTGCTTGATACGATTAGCTAGTTTATTACTAGTTTATGGACCGCCAAGAGTGAATCCAGAATCTCTTCATAACTCCATGCAAAGTAGTCCTTAAACTTAGTAAATAGCCTAACTAAGTTGGTTTCAATTTCATCAACAAAGAACTGTATGTCGAGCTGGATCTTCTTCGCCCTAAGTTGATTTCTTTGCATCATCAATGACTTGATCTCTTCTTCAAACTCGAATGCATCTTTGACTTCAAATTCATTTGAATCATCAGAAGCTTTTAATCATAGCTCCTCATATGAGTTAATGTGATTTGAAAAGAACCTATTTGATTCCAAATGATTGGTGACTAAGCACTAATCATCATCAACTAGACCCACTATATAATTATCCCATCTTGATTGAGAACTTTTGCATTTATTCTTCCATATTCTTTCAAAGTAGTCCAATCTACTTTGACCAAGTATGTGGGATGAACCCTTTGCTAAATTATGAACACAAGGCAAGTACTAATCAAAAGGTAATTCTATTAAATATTTATATGAACCATCCTCAAGTTCTACATCAACTTCTTGACTTGAGGATGATGCTCCCAAAAGAAACATCTAGGTTTTCACACCTGTGGATGACTTAGAGGCTTCTCTACCAAACCCTCTTTTTGAGAGGAAAGTGGGTTAGAGCTAAGGTTCCCAATTGATGCCAAACATTTTCACATATAGACTTGATACACTTATGCTTTTCTTTGGAGCGATTCATCGCTACTCAAGTGTCACCTCAAGGGAATCTACTATTGAGAAGAGTCGGTGTGCTAACCATATAAGACTCATCCTATGAACTAGATTCTAAGTCTATATGGATAGTAGGTGTACTCTTGGTAGCTAGGATATATCTTCTATTGGGTGGCCAATAAAGTGGTTTTCCACCCATGGGACTACCCTCAACTACTCTTCCCTCTACCTTGGTGAGGTTGTCATCCATCCATATGTTTGAATAATAACTATGGTGGAATCTAATGTCTCCACTTCCTCCTCCAAGTCTATTTCCTCCTTTTATTTTTCATTTTTCTTTTCTTTTCTTTTCTTTTTCTTTCTTTTCTTTTTCTTTTCTTTTTTTAAACTTTGGCCAAGTTCAAGAATAGACTTGCATTTTGAGGGAGGTAGTAAGCCACATCCTCATATATGTCGACCATGAACTATAAATGGCTTGAGATCTCCTTTGACATAGTAGATGATCCCACCTCTCAGAACTTCACACCGATGTAGGATGGAACTATGTGTTCTCATGTATCCATGGTCTCCCAAGCAAAGCGTTAAAAGATGTATTTGAGTTATAATGTGAAACTTGGTCTTCCAATCATTTATCTCAAGAGGAAACACTATGGAGCCTAAGCCTTGACCTCACTTTTGGAATGTGAATTCAATCTTCCCATCTTTGACATAGGAGTCTTGTAGACACTAAGACTTCTGTAGTCATAAGACACTTCTAACAATTAGGTAAACACTTAACCTAAGCTTAAAGACTTAGAAGGGTTAACCATAGAATTAGGTTATGCCTTAGGATTAGGATATCCACCTACCTACAACCCAAATCCAATTGTTCACTTTCTCAAACCAAACCTCAAGTTTTCAAACATCATTCAAATCCAAATCCAAAGCCAAATTCCAAAACCAAATGATTGAAGCCCATGATCAAATCCAAACTTGAAACCCTTCCAAGCCATACATATCCCATGGACTTAGCAAATCTTCATCCAAATCAATACAAAATCATTTGATTTTCTCATAATCAATTTATATCTTCAATCATCTTCCCAAATATAAATCAAATCTACATTTAAATGATCAAAACTAAATAAAACTAAATTAAATTAAATCAAAACCCTTCCTAAGCCATATGACCTATCCCATGGACTTAGCCAAATCTTAATCCAAATCAAGTCAAACTCAATTGATTTTCACAAATCAATCATATTTTCAATCATCTTCACAAATTTAAATGAAATATACATTTAAATCATCAAAACTAAATCAAACTCAAAATCCAAATAAGCCACATGACCCAACTCTATGGACTTAGCCAAATTCCTTCATTCCTAAACTTAAATTCAATTGATTTTCATGAATCAATCATACCTCAATATTCACAAATATAAATGAAATCTACAATCATAAAACCAAACTAAAATCAACCCAAGTCAAACCAAACTTAACCCTTTTGATTTAAAATGTTCAAATGAACCAAAACTCATTTGAACCCAATTGCAAATTGAATTTATATATCAATCCCAAATCCATATATAAACTCAACTAAATCAAACTCAACCCAAACTCAAGCCAACTAAACACAATTTGTCCACTTGACCCAAAGTGGACAATTTGACCTATTTGAGCCAAGTTCTAAGCCAACCCAAATTGGATTGAACCAAACCCACCAAAACCTCCCATAATGATTGTTGATCACCCTAGGTTGATCAATTGTCACAATTTGGGTTAAACCAAGTCAACTTGGTCATTTGACCGTCAACCCTTAACTTATATGATGAACCCAAACTAGCCAAATTGCAACCTGAGCCAAATCTCTTGAAACTAATGATTCATACCAAATCAAAATCAATATTTGAATATGACTTGACCTTTAATTGAGTCAAACCAAACCCAATTGATCCTTTTCACCCAAATTGACCTAAAAGACCAATTTGGGTCAAATCAAAATTTAAACCGAATTGATTGCAACCAATGGCTTAAGTTCATTCCAAATTGATTGTTGAACTTGACCAAAGCCATGATTTCACCCAATTGACCTACTTAGCCCAAAGTTACCTATATGTTCAAGTTATTTAAATCAAAACAAAATTCAAATTAATTGAAACCAAATCCTACAATCATATTTAATTGGTCAACTAAACCCAAACCAACACCTAACCTGTTAATTTGGCCAATTTAGTCAAATTGGTCAACTTAATCCATTTGAGCCAAATGAATTCAAATGAGCTAAAATCAAATCTAAGACAAACTAAACCAAAGAATTTATACTAAAACATCCCAAATGGTCATATGAACTTCACCCAACCCTTGGTTTGACCCTATTTGACCAATTGGTCAACTTGACCCAACAACATAATTTGACCTAAATGAGTCAAATTGAGCCAAACATAACCAAATCAACTCCAATTGACTTGAAATTTGGCTAACCCACTTTGTCTCATTTCAAATCTAAATTAAATCCAATGCCAAATGATCATTCACCCTTGGGTCAAAGGCATCACTTGAGATAAATCACCCATGTAAGTGGTCATTTCCATTCTTGCCATGGTACTCTCCAATGGTCCAAAACCTAAGACACGCACCCAACCCGTGGGGGTCGCCATGATCAATGGGAGGTGAGATCAACTCACCCTCCCAATTGGAGCATTTGAAACCCATAGGACACCAATGATTCTTCCTTGGTAGCCACCTCAATACCTTCAACCAACCAAGCCGAGCCAACTCACCTCCTCCCTGCCATCCATAACTCCTGAGATGGACGACATTAGAAGCCAAACTTGAATCCCACCATTCAATCAAGATGGGGTACACCCTATCATTTCCACTCAAACACACACAAAAATCAATCCTTAGAGCCCCAACTACCCAAGATGAGCTAGAGCCATTCCTAAGCTCTAAGTTCTTTCCTCGATAAAATGCTTCATCCCATAGACACTCCCATTTTGACCTAACTTCCCCATTTATCCATCAAACTTAAATTATCTTTGAACACACCTTCCCTAGCCTCAGAGCAAGAATGTATCATCTCCAAGCTGAGCAGAGATGGGACGATCAAAGTAGCTCCAAATCATAGTTCATGGCCTTGAGTGAACATCAAAGAATTGATCAATTGCTACTTACTAGATGAAGCATCCTCAATCATCAAGTGTCTTGAGCTCCAGGTATCCAAAACCAATCCTTAGGAAAAATGGGTTGGAGCTTTTGAAGAAACTTGCATCTCATGATCATGACCATTGATCCCCTCATGTCATGAAGGTGTGGATATTTGAGTTGATCAGCTAAAAGTGAATTAGCAAAAAATTCCATTCTTCCTCACTGCTTGATGTTAGATCATCCACCATCTTTCCGCATGAATGGATGGTGCGGATTAGATTGAGACGATCTCGATTTAATCCTATTAAGCTGTGGGATTAATCATAGCCATCCGATCTTAGATTGGACAGTTGGCGAGAAAGCGCATCCACCGCCATCATGTAGGCATTAAGTCGGATAAGTTTTAAGTATCCAATCCTACGGTATAATGTGGAAAGCACACCGCATGCCCATATCCGCCAAGGATTAGGCTTTAGAAGCTTATATAATCATTTTAATGGCTTTTAAAAATCATAGATAAATAAAAAATATAAATAAATATTCATTTTAATGGTATTTGAGAGGAGAATTAATTTAAAATGATCTTAACTAATTTTGAATAGTAATTATGATTTAATTATAATATTAATAATTAATTACTAGGTAATTAATCCCAAATTTTGTGGGTTAATTTAATGGGATGATCTCTTCCTCCCATAATTTTCTGGGATTTATTGCTCATTAATTAAAAAATTGATTTTAAACATTAACTACTCTTAAGTAATTAATGATTAATTAATTCCATGAATAGTAAAAATTGGTTAATTAAGTTTATTAATCATTATTCAATGAGTGAACTAAGGAATAGGGTTGGGACTTTTCAAGTTCATTTCACCCTTTTAAAATGAAATTAATTAAGATTTAACTAATTAATTAAATCACTTAATCAAAAAATCAATCACATCGCACTAATTAATTAAATCGTGGAGTACATATTTAGGTGTTTAATAACCTAAAGGAGTTTAAAGATTATGGTTAGTCCACATGTGAGAAAACCATAAGACTAATTAATTAAGTCCTTAATCTAATATTAATCATAAGCCAATTGCATTAGGCCCTTTTATTCCTTAGATCATCAGTTCATTTTCCATGCATATCATGTTGGCTCATAATTATTTAGTTAATTACTTTAAGGTGACATGTAAGGGTAATTAATTCATCTAATTAAGGGTTCAACTTAATTAACCCATAAAATCAACTTAATTATATTTCCTTAAATTAAATCAAATGTGGAATGGGTTTAAATAGCAAGTGATGATTTCTCTTCTCCTCTTTAAAATAAAAATCCAAAACTTAATTAACAAAAGAAGCTTTGGTTTACTTAAAAATCTTATTTGATCTGATTTTCCTTAAGAACTAGTTTGATTGAATGAATCACAAGCTTATATTTCATTGTCCTATTTCCAATCATGTTAAATTTAGTATGTCATTTGAATCCATGCATCCATATTTTCAAAATATAGTAAAATAAAATGGATTTTTTTATGTAAGCTTGCATGTATGAATTAATTTAATATATGCATAATTATCACTATTAAATCCAAATGTCTTTTCAAAAGTTTATAAATGATTAATAATGTGTTATGATGCTATAATACATAAGAAATGCATGTGCTAATAACTTAGGTGTATGAATGTCTTTCCTTTATTCATGTGTTGATTTATATAAGATTGAATGGTAATGGGTATATAGAATCCCTAACAAGTTTTTAGCTAGCCCCAAGGAGGTCATTTGATTACCTCACTTGGTTTAACAATGGCATGTACCCATTTGATTTCATTTCTATGTATTTCAACATTAGAATTTAGATAGAGTTTTAGTTCATATATATAGATGATTCAATCAAAAAACATATACAATCTTTGCATGGTTTCTTTCCTCATTTATGTATACATCCATGTGTGTCCAACAAAAGCAAGTATATAGTCCGGACATCAGGGATATGAGGCTTTAGTTAGGTCATTTGATTACCTCACTTCCTTCGTTTAATAAATGACATGTACTTCCTATCTTTACATGTATATGTATATGTGATTATTAATGAAAATCTTATTTTGCATTAAAATTGCATGCATAATAATTAAGTGGTTAAATTAATTAGCCATTGATTTGGAGCTTACTATGTTCATGTATACAATTTACATATGTTTGATTGCAAATAAATATATAGTTGGACATCCAGAATATTTTAGCTAACGGAGTTTATTTCATTACCTCACTCTAGTTTAACAATGGCACATACCTATTTAATTTCATTCTTATGTCCTTTTGTATAAGAATTTGGATAAAGTTTTAAATTAATATGTTTAAATAATTCAATCAAATAAAATATAAATTCTAAACATACACATACAATCATTATTTAAGTGTGCTAAAATATGTTGCATGTATAGATACACTTAGGATTAAATCATACGCATGTTACATGTGATGGAAAGGAATGATTTAATATATATCATGTGGTAGTAATTCAATTAAATTAATCTTAAGATGCCTTTCATTTTGAATAGGATTATTTAAAGTGAACCTAAACTTAGGATTAATTAAATCATTTAATAAGTCATTCAATAAAGAGAACTAAATCAAGCTAATATACTTTATAAAGTGACTTAAGGTAATGAAAGAGGTAATTCTCTTTTCCTCTCTTTATATCTCTTAGTTGCTAAGTGTAATCAAATGAAATAAAAGAAAACAAATTAAAATTCTCAAATCAATTAAACTACTTCAAGTGAAATCAACCCATGTTAAATTGAATTTTTCTACACTTAGAAATATAAATACTAAACCCTAACAAGACTTACACACAAGCTACACACATTAGTAAGTCACCACTTCTAGCTCTAAGTTAAATATGTATGATGTGATGCATGTTTTATTTTATGATGTATTATTTTAGATTGGATGTTAGGATGTATGCTTTATAGACTAAATGATAGGCCAATAATAGGCTAATCATGTTTTCTACATGGGATTATGCTTAAGGGATGCTTAAAAATAAATGTGAATGCTTTTTTGTTGGTTGCTTAAATCCTTAAGCATAATCCAAGTTAACTTATCCAAGGGTGCTAAACAAAATTTAAATACAACGCTTGGATTATACATATATTTAGCTAACCTCTATTTTACGTATAGTTAGATTTACTTTTCCCACATAAATGTAATTTTGTAATAGGAATTGGATTAGTGCTGGGTGATTAGATGAGCAAGAATGTTTATTGGGTGCTCTGTGATGCCTTTGAAGCAAGCACCATTCAAATCAAAGAAGGAACCAAATAAAATGGAGATAAGAAGAAAGAAGACCCCAATAGCATTTAATGCAATTATAATTACTCATATTCCGTTGTATAAAGGTGACACTACCCATCTTTTCTCTCATTGAAAATACCTAAACCTTTATTGTTTTTTATGATATATATAATTGTTTGATGTTATGTTTACATTATATTAAAGATGTTTTCATTATTTCTTAAATGATTAATGTTTTAATGTGTTTGGATAAGATAAGGCTCTTAGGATAAAAAATAAACCTTCACCAAAAAAGTAAAAAATAAAACCTAAAAAAAAAAAATTTAACTAAAAATAAACCTAAACCTAAACCTAAACTAAAATAAAAAACATAAACTAAAATAAAAATAAACTAAACTAAATAAAATTAAAATAAATAAAAATAAATAAAATAAACTAAATAAACCTAATCCTAAATTATAATTTAAAATAATAATAATAAACCCTAAACCCTAAACCTAAATAAACCCTAAACCTAAACCTAAAACTCTAAACCTAAACCTAAACCATAACCTTAAACCCTAAGCCCTAAATATAAACCCTAAACCCTAAACCCTAAAACTAAACTCTAAACCTAAATAAACTCTAAAAAACTAAACTAAATAAATTAAAAATAAATAAACCCTAAACCTAATAAACCTAAACCAACATAAACCTAAAATGGTAAACCTAAACATCAAAACAAAATAGATCTAGGTAAAACTTATCAATAAATAATATATGGAGGTGGTTGGTGGCCATAAGGATAAAGGTCCAAATGGTGGAGGGAGAGATCGGGATAAATGGTGGATCACTGAGAAAGTAAATAGAAACTAAAGAATAACTTCTAATGAAATTGTGTCTTTATAAAGGTTCCTATTTAGGGTTTTGATTTACTCTATGCATGCTATCTATGTCAATTAAGAAAACTAAAAAAAGAAAAGAAGAAATGTTAAAATTTGTGCTAAAACAAACAAACCAAAAAACCTAAACCCTAAACTAAAACTTGAACCTAAACCTAAAACTAAACCTAAACCATAAACCTCAACCCTAAAAAAAATCCTAAACCCTAAACCTCCTTAAAAGATAAACCTAAATAAACCCAAAGAATAAAAAAACAAAAAAAAAAACCTAAACCTAAACTAAAAATAAAATTAAAATAAAAAACATAAACTAAACCTAAACCTAAACCTAAAAAAAAAAAATATATATAAAAACTAAACTAAAATAAAATAAATACAATCCTAAACTAAACTATAAAATCAAAAACCTAATTAAAATAAAAACAAAATCTAAAATAAAAATAAAATAAAATAAAAACAAAATAAAAACCTAAACCTAACAATAAACCTAAAAATAAAACCTAAAAATAAATAAGAAATAAAATCTAAACCTAAACCTAAACCTAAATATCAACTAAATAAAATAAAATAAACTAAAATAAACTTAAACCAAAATTAAAACTAAACCTAAAACCTAAAATTAAAAAACCTAAAACTAAACCAAATAAAAATAAAATTTAAACCTAAACATAAAATAAAAAAGAAACCTAAACCAACAAAATAAAATAAAAATAAAAGTAAACAAAAAATTAAAGAAATCTAAACCTAAGTAAACTAAAATGAAAACCTAAACTAAAATAAATAAATCTAAAATAAAGAAATTAAATTAAATTAAATAAAATCTAAATAAAAATAAGAAAAATAAATAAACTAAAATAAATAAAAATAAACTAAAAAAACCTATCACTTACTTAATAAAAAAATAAAAATAAATATAAAAAATAAATAAATAACCTAACAAACCCTAAACCTAAAACTAACCTAAAAAACCTAACCCTAAACCCTAAACCTAACCTAAAACCCTAAATAAAATAAACTAAAACCAAACCCTAACCTAAACCCTAAACCCTAAAACACTAAATCATAAACCTCCTAAAAAACTAAACCTAAATAAAACTAAACTAAATAAAACCTAAAACCAAAAAATAAAAATAAAACCCTAAAACCATAAACTAAAATAAATAACTAAAAAATAAAATCATAAACCCTAAACTAAAATACCTAAAACCTAAAACTAAATAAAATCCTAAACCTAAATAAACTAAATAAACTCTAAACTAAACCAATACTAAATCTAAATAAACCTAACCTAAATGCTAAATAAAACACTAAACCTAAAGAAAATAAAACACTAAATAAATAACCTAAATAAACCCTAAACCTAAAACCCAAACCCTAAAATAAAAAATAAACCAACCTAAAATAAATAAACCTAAATAAAAACTATTAAAATAATAAAATAAACCTCTTCCTACTCCTAAAAAAAAAAATAAAAAAAAACTAAACTATAAACCCTAAACCCTAAACCCTAAAAAACCATAAACCTAAACCAAACTAACCCTAAACCTAAACAAAAACTAAAAACCTAAAATGTAAACCTAAACTAAATAAACTAAAACCTAAAATAAACATAATCTAACCTAAATTAAAATAAATAAACTAATAAAATAACCTAAAATAAAATAAATAAACCTAAACTAAACTAAAAAAATAAATAAACAAAATAAAAAACCTAAATAAATAAAAACAAAAAAATAAAAAAGATAATAAACTTAAAGAAACTAAAAAATAAAATAAAATAAAATAAAACCTAAAAAATAAAAAAATAAACCTAAAAAAATAAAATAAACCCCAAAACTAGAAAAAAACTTAAACCTAAAAAATAATAAAAAATAAAATAAACAAAATAAAATAAACCTAAACCTAAACTAAAATAAAACCCAAACCTAAACCTGAAATAAACTAAACCTAAATCCTAAACTAAATATAATATGATAAACTAAAAATAAACCTAAACCTAAACTAAAAATAAAAAACCTAAAAATAATCTAAAATAAAAAACCTAAATCTAAACCTAAATAAAAAATAAAACCTAAACATAAACCTAAAATAAAAATAAACCTAAAATAAAAATTAAAATAAAATAAATAAAAAAAAAATAAACTTAAACATAAACTAAACCAAAAAAATAAACTAAAAAACTAAATAAAAAAATAAATAAACCTAAAATAAATAAACTAAACAAAAATAAAAATAAAATTAAACATAAATAAAAAATAAAAAATAAAATAAACTAAATAAACTAAATAAATAAAAAAGAAGAAATGTTGAATCAATTTGTTCTATTTAAAAAAAAGAAAACCTAAACCCCAAAACTAAACCCTAAAACTAAACCCTAAACCCTAAACCATAAACCCTAAACTATAACCTAAACCCTACCATCCTAAACCCTAAATCTAAACTAACCCTAAACCCTAAATGCTAAACTAACCCAAAACCCAAAACCCTAAACCCTAAACCTTAAATTGTAAACCCTAAAAAGGCAAAAATTTAAACCCAAACAAATTAAAAGCTAAAAATAATAATTAAAAAAAACTAAACCAAAATAAAATACAAACATAAACTAAAACATAAACCAAAACCTAAAAAGAAAATAAAATAAAATAAAAACTAAACTAAGCTAAAATAAAAAAGCTAAACTAAACTAAAAATAAAAACCTAAATAAAATAAAATAAAAAAAATAAAACCTAAACCTAAATATAAAAAAATAAACCAAAAATAAATAAATAATAAAACCTAAACCTAGACAAAATCAAACCTATAAAAATAAAAAAATAAAGTAAACATAAACCTAAACTAAAATAATAAACTAAAAAATAAAACCTAAACCTAAAATAAACTAAACCTAAACTAAATAAAATAAAATAAACTAAAAAATAAACCAACCTAAACTTAAAAATAAACCTAAATATAAAACCTAAAATAAAAAATCTAAACCTAAACTAAAAAAAAAAAATAAAATAAAATAAACCTAAACATAAAAATAAAAAAATAAACCTAAACCTAATAATAAAATAAAAATAATAAACTAAAAATAAAGATAACCTAAACCTACACCTAAAAATAAACTAAAATAAAACCTAAACTAAAATAAATAAACATGAATAAATAAATAAACTTAAAAAATAATAAATCTAAATAAAAATAAAAATAAAATAAACTAAAATAAATAAAAAATAAACAAAATAAATTTAAACCTACCACTTTACTTAATTAAAAAATAAAGAAATAAATATAATAAATAAATAAATAACTTTAACGTGAACCCTAAACCATAAAACTAACCTTAAACCCTAAACATATAATCCTAAACCCTAAACCCTAACCACTAAAAAAAATAAAAACCAAAACCATAAACCTAAAACCTAAACCCTAAACCTAAACCATAAAAAAACCTAAATCATAAACCTAAAATAAAAAACCTAAACTAAAATAAAATCAAAATAAAATAAAACCTAAACTAAAAAAACCTAAATAAAACCATAAACCCTAAACCCTAAAAAAAATAACCTAAATAAAAAACTAAATAAAATAAACCTAAACTAATAAACAAACCTAAAAATAAAATAAAATAAAACCTAAACCTAAATAAAAAACTAAACCTAACTAAACTAACCTAAAATAAACCTAAATAAAACTATAAATAAATAACAAATAAACCTAAAACCTAAACCTAAACCCTAAACCTAAACTAAAACTAAACCCTAAATCATAAACCCTAAACTAAACCCTAAACCCTAAACCCTAAGCTAAAACTAAACCTAAAAAACCCTAAACCCTAAACCAAACCTAAACCTAAATTAAATAAAACCTAAAATAAATAAAATACTAAACCTAAAAAAAATAAAAAAAAAATAATATAAAAAATAACTAAACATATACCTAAACCTAAAAAAATAAAATAAAATAATAAATAAACCAAAATAAAATAAAATAAATAAAACCTAAACTAAACTAAAAAATAAAACCTAAAAAATGAAAAACTAAAAAATAAAATAAAATAAATTGACATAAAATATAAATAACCTAAACCTAAACTAAAAATAAAAAAAATAAAATATAAAAAATAAAAATAAAATAAAACTAAACTAAAAAATAACTCTAAACCTAAACCTAAACCTAAACCTAAAAAATAACCTAAAATAAAAAACCTAAACTAAATTAAATAAACTAAAAATAAATAAACTAAACAAAATAAAAAAATAAAACTAAATAAAATAAAAAAAAATAAAATAAACCTAAACCTAAACCTATAACTTAAAAAAAATAAACTCTAAATCCTAAACCTAAACCCTAAACCTAAACCTAAAACCTAAACACTCCTAAACCCTAAACTAAACCCTAAACTAACCTAAAAACCCTAAACCCTAAAACCATAAACCCTAAACCCTAAACCCTAACTTAAACCCTAAAGCCTAAACCAAACCTAAACCCTAAACCTAACCTAAACCATAAATCCTAAAACCATAAATCTTAAACTAAACCTAAATAAAACCCTAAACCCAAAACCCTAAACCCCAAAACCTAACCTAATTTCTAAACCTAAAAGCCTAAACCCTAAACCTAAACTAAATCATAACCCTAAACCATAAACCCAAACCATTAACACTAAACCTAAACCCTAAACTTAAACCTAAAGTAATAAATAAATAAAAAATAAACCTAAACTAAAATAACCTAAAACAAACCTAATAATCTTAAAAAAAATAAAAACTAAAAATAAAAAATAAAAAATACTGATAAAACATAAATCCACTAAAATAAATTAAAGAAACCAAAAAATAAAACCTAAACTATTTATTTATAAAATAAATCAGTATTTGCTAAATTTTGAAACCTAACCTAAAATCCTAACTAAATCAAAAAAAAAACTTAAACCTTAAACCTAAACCCAAAACATAAACCTAAACCTAAACTAAACCTAAATACTAAACCTAAAACTAAACCCTAAACCCTAAACCTAAAATCTAAAAAACCTAAACTCTAAACCCTAAACCCTAAACCCTAAACCCTAAACCCTAAACCATAAATCCTAAACCATAAACCCTAAAACCTAAACCTAAAAATAAAATAAAATAAATTAAAATAAATTAAAATAAAAACCTAAACTAAAACCTAAACCAAAACCAAAACCTAAGCCTAAACTAAAAAAATAAAATAAAAATAAAAATAAAAAACCTAAATAAAATAAAAACTAAATCTAAAATAAAAATAAAATAAACCTAAGATAAAATAAAATAAAAATCAAATTAAAACCTGAACTTAAAAGATAAACCTAAAAATAAATAAAAAATAACACCTAATCCCTAAATTTAAAAAAACCTAAATCTAAAAAAAAAATAATAAATAAACTAAAATAAACCTAAACCTAAACTAAAATAAATAAAACCAAAACCTAAAATCAACTAAACTTAAACCTAAACCTAACCTAAATTAAATAAAACAAAATAAAATAAAAAACTAAACCTTAAAAAATAAACCCAAAAAAAAAAATAAACCTAAAATAACAACCTAAACTAAAAAAACAAAATAAATAAAATAAACCATAAACCTAAAACCTAACAAAAATAAAAACCTAAAAAATACAAAATAAAAAATAAACTAAAAAAACTTAAACCTAAAATAAAAGCATAAACCCTAAACCATAAACCCTAAACCTTAACCCTAATCCTAAATAACCCTAAAAATAAAATAAACCCTAAACCCAAAAAACCCTAAACCCTAAAAAATAAAACATAATAAAATAAACTATAAAAAATAAAATAAATATAAACCTAAAAAAATAAACTAAACTAAATAAACAACTAAAAAAATATAATAAATATAAATGGAAAAGAATGGTTGATAATTATTTATGGAACAATGTCTTTATAATAAAGATAGTTCTAGTTATCTAAACTCTAAATCTATAAATTACTTAAATAAACCCTATAAATTGAAAAGAAATGTTGAATCTAAATTTTATCTCTATTAAAAAAAATAAAAATCCTAAACTCCAAACTAAAATCTGAACCCTAAACCCTAAACTCTAAACCCTAAACTAACCCTAAACCCTTTTTTTAAACCAATCCATACTCACCCAACCCTCTCGGCCACGGCCCTCTCTGGCGATTACATTTTTCCATTCTATCATTTTGGTTTTCCTTGGAGCTTGGCCGATTTCTGATCATTCACGATCAATTTTTTTAATTGTTTGTCTATGATTGCCCTCTAATGTGATTTTCCCTTTGCTCTTTCAATGATGAAGGAGCGCTACAGCTAAGCAATCTTGAGGCTCTAGCATCGATTTACATGGAATTATGGATCCAAAATCATCCGCTACTCTGCCTGCAGTTAAGTCCTTTAAGGATGCATTATCTGGTAAGAACCTTTCCCCTAATGCTTCAGTGAATTTGATCTTAACCTCTTTTCATGGGATGCCTGCTATTATTTGGTCAGATCTAGATGTGGAAAAGTTCAAGCCTTTGAATTCTCATTAAAATTTTCCTTAGGCAAACTCTGATAACATTTGATCATTTTTCATAGCCTTAAACTTTAGGTGTTTTCACTGAATTGATTGATCCAAGGCATATTTTAATTCAGCTCTAATGACTTAGATTATTCAAGAGTTTTGCTACGCCTTACTTAAATCATTTCTTAAATGGTCTCTCTTTTGATATAAAAGAGAATCCTAATTGTTCCTATATGGCTAGCTCTTCCTAATATGAGAATACATTATGTTACACATCAAGTTCTCTTGCTTGGGGCTCTCTTTGGTCTCTTCAAATTGATCAGCCACAATTGGAGATCATGACCTTCTGTTGCTCATATTTTGGATGAAATTGATATCACAAAAAAGCATCCTAAAAAAGTTTGGATTGGCTCTGAGAAGTTCAATTATAATCAAAAAGTTGAATTTGAGAATTTTTCTATTTTTTTATAAACATTGTAAGATTCATGGCCATGATCATTCTGAATGTTTTGTGTTGCATCCTCATCTAAAAGAAAAAATTATCCTAATCCTACTCTATCAAATGAAAAATCAATAAATTTTCTTATGTGCCTAAAGTCATTCAAAATGGGAATCATCCCCTACTCCTTTTCTATCCACTACTTTGTCTATTCGAGAGCAATCTGAGCATGTTAAAAATAATGCTTATGAAGTTTGTGAGGAGGCAAATGATAGCTTAATTATTATTTCTTATAATTGTAATAATTTAGCTCCTTAAGATAATACCTTTCTAACCTACCCCTTTGGCTAGTGAACTCAGAGACTCATATGAACCGGTGATTGAATGGAAATTTTAGGTTGGATCAAAATCTAAAAAACAAATTTTGGAGTTGATCCTTTGATGAAAGAACAAAATATGAAAATGATCCTGATGATGGAACAAAATTTGAAAATAATTCTAAAATCAGCATGAAATATGCTATTAATGGCTTCACAACCTCTCCTTATCCTAGAGTGATACATGCTAACCACTTTCTATTTTATACATTGAAGAAGGGAAATTGCCATTAAAAATTTTTGACTACACAGTCCTATTCTAATATCACAACCGCCTCTCTCTAATGGTGATTCTTTGGAAAGATAGACCTTTTCAAACTATTTTAAAAAAATCACTTAAAGCTAGAATGTTCAATAATAGCTCCACTAGAACTACTAGATCTTCTCTAACTTCCATAAATAACTATTTCTAGTTTCCTTTTCTTCTTGCTTTTTTATTTCTTTAGTTATCTTTCTTTCTTTCTTATTTTATTATGATCAACTTAATTTGGAATGTTCGGGTATTGGGACTCTCATTGTCCGCAAACAGATTAAGTATTTGTATTCATAACATAGCCTTCCTTGTTGTTATTGAACCATTCATTCACTCTTCTAAGATCAACCATGTTGCTAAGCTTAGCTTTCAAAATTTCTATAATATTAGCAATAAAATGTTTTGGAATAATTTAGTCAACATATATATCCGATGATTCTTCAACAATTGGTTAATGTCCACATCTCATTGGGTGAATTTTCTAGGTTCTTTATTTATGCTTCTTGTAATAGAGCTAGGAACATCCTTTGGGATAACTTAAGAACCTTGCCTTTGGTCAACAAACCTGGTTGGTGATTTTAACACTATTCTCTCTTCCTCGAAAAGAAGGAAGGTTGCTCTCCTAACACTCATTCCATGGAAGATTTTTCTAATATGATTCTTGATTGCAATCTGATTGATATTTTCTATTCATGTTCAGATTATACATGGCATAACTCTAGACTATGGTAATGGCTTGATAGGACTCTTTTTAATTTTCTTTGGATCAATCAATGGCCCCTTACTGTTGAACATTTGAGCGTAACTTGTCGATCATGCTCCACTTTTGATTTCTATCCAAAATCCTCTAATAGATTATCCTCCCCAACCTCTTTAGATTCCAAAATATGTGGATCCAACACATTGATTTCATAAATGTTGTATCCATTAACGATGGCTCCTCTTCATCCGATAATTCATTAAGATCATTTGCTGCTTAATCTTAAAATACTTAAACAAAACCTAAATTGGTGGAATTATTCTCTTGAAGATGTTGTTTTGATTGATTCTACTAAACTTGAGGAGTTGAATGAAGCTAAAGATAACTTAGTTAACATTAGAATATGGAGGAAATCTACGGCAAAAAAAGGTCGCTAGCAAACATATTGTCGATGGTGATAAAATACCAAGTATTCCATGCTCTTTTCAAAAAAAGAAAGCCTTAAACTCTATTAAAAAAATTAAAATGATAACTATATCAAACAATAATGATATTAAAGATTTTTCCATACATCATTTTAAAACTTATTAAACAACAACCCTTCTTAGAAGCTCTCTCCAACTCTCACCGATTCCTCAATAATTACTAATGATGACAACCACTTGCTTAATGCGTCCTATGGAAGTCGAGATTGGTAGTATTCTCAAGCATGAACACCATTATGTCGCCTAAGGCTACTCAATTTTTTCATTCAGCCTATTATTAAGTCCGACCTTGTCGATGTCATCATTGATTTCTTCGATGGCAATACTTTACCTAGATATTTTTCTAGCACTTCCATTGTTCTCATTCCCAAAATTAATAATCCTAAATCTTTGGGTGATTTCAGACCTATTATCCTTTGCACCTTCTTTCATAAACTCATTGCTAAAAATAGAATTAGTCCACCAAAAATTATTTCCCCAACCAAACTAGTTTCATTAAAGGTAGAGCTATATCGACAACATTCTTCTAGCCCAAGAGTCGATTCATGACCTTGATGCTTCTACCAGGTGGTAACATCCTTTTCAAATTGGACATCTCTAAAGCTTTTGACAACCTCTCTTGAAATTTCTCTTCCAAATTCTACATTTGTTTGGTTTTTTGACTATTTTATCCATCTCAAAAAAATTGTATTACCAATGTTTGGTTCTCGCTATCATGAATGGTGAGTCCCTAGGTTTTTTCCTTCTATGCATGGAGATAAGGAGATCCCTTATCTCCTCTCTTTATTATTGTTGTTGAATATCTTTCGAGGAATCTTAATGATCTTTTCAACAATAATCCTAGTTTTTTAGAACTCAAGGTGGTCTTCTTCTCTCATCTTAGCTTTTCGATGACTTCATAATCTTTTGCAATGCCTCTATTCATCACATTAAAACTATTAAGAATGTTTTAAATAAATTTGGTAACAAAAGTGGTCTCCTTCTTAACGATGGTAAAAGTTGTTTCATTCCTTCCTCTAAAATCTCTAGTAATATGATCAACCAAATCTTGAGAATTACTAATTTTCAACAACGACAACTTCCTATTAAATATCTTCATGCTCCACTTTTTAAAGGTTAGAAAAGATCACACCTCTTTGATGAGTTAATCTAAAAAATCTCTCATAAAATTTCTATTTGGGAATTTCATTTACCCTCATTTAGTGGTAGGATCACATTGATTAAGAGTACCCTTAATTCCATGCCTTTATATCTCATTCAAACCATCAGGCCGACCACCCCATTAACATAATTGAGCCTCCTTAACAAATTCTTCTGCTCTAACAATTCTACTAAAAGAATGCATTGGACCTCTTGTAAAAAGTTGTGGCACTCTTCAAGGTGGGCTTTTGTATCCAATCGTGGAAGCTATCACTACTTTTTCTATAAACTTTGGTGGAATTTTAGAGCAACAATTTTGGGCTAAATTCATGAATGCCAAATACTACCGTGGTAAGCACCCTCTCATTTGCCCTATAAAGTGAGACTCTATGGAAAAGACTTTGTTCCATCAAATGGGAGGCGAATCATTAATCTCTTGGGGATTAACTCGACCTCTTCTTTTTTGGCAAGATAACTGGACTGGAGGTGGGTCCATTGATGATTTACTTTCTACCCACTCCACTGCTGCTATTAAAGTGAACTCTTTCTAGAAGAATAATAAGTGGAATAATAGTAAGCTTACTAACTATATTCTATTTTCTCTTTTAGATAAGCTTACTATTATTCCTATCATTCTTAGCAATTTTGATCAGATCCTTTTTAAGCTTTCCTAAAATGGTGATTTCAACCTTAAAATGTTTGATTCATATTAAAGAAGCTCATGATTTCTCCAATGTTTTTTTTAAACTTTGGAATAACACTATTCTATTTCTTATTCTATTCTAACTTGGCATTTTGAAAACTGTCATCCCTTGACTCCTTGATGTGGGTAAAGGTTTTACTTACCTTCAAAATGCTACTGCTGCTTTCACATTGAGAATATGAATCATGTATTTGTTAATGGAGCCATTGCTTCCAAACTTTGGACTTGGTATGATGAACTCTTTAATATTGTCAAATTCAATGGCTCCTTAAATCTATACCAACTTCTTGATGTTTATTTTGAAAACACTATTAAAGGCCACATTAAAGTGATAACTATTATCACTCTTATTTGGTTCATATGGATGGAAAAATGATGCAAAACATCGTGGGATTCCTATGAACCATGAGATATAAAATTAAAAATAAAATCCATGCCTTGTTTAATGCCAATTTAATTAACTACAATCAATTCAAAGGCTGCAAATTTATGGCCAATAAACTGGGTTTTAACTTGCCAGATCAACCCAACTGTAAAGATGACAAGATTATTTATTGGATAAAACCTCATGCTAATACTATTAAAATTAACACTTATGGCTCTATTTCTCAAAATGCTTATGGCTATGGTGAAATTTTTAGAAACCTTAATGGTAAAGTCCATTGTGCTTACCCCTTAATACTTGCTCTATTCTTTTGTTGAGCTAATGATGTTTACAAAGATATTGAGATTTACCTTCAAAAGGTTGGCTCAATATTTGATTGAGGTGCTGCTTGATTGATCTTTGACTTCACCAAATGGGCAATATTAATTGTACTACCTTCTAAAGTGACTAGAGCTCTCCTTTCTCAACTCTATTTTAAAATCACTCATGTGGTGTGAAGGTAATGCATGTTTATTACGCTGTTAATCTAGATTAGATGGCATAAAATTCTTTCGATCAACTTATACTTCCTAAACATTTATGGTTTGGTTAATTTGGACAATACGACTTTACCTCAAAAATTAATTCATATATTATTTTGGCCTATTGCTTAACTACATTCAACTTCTTTAGTGTTGTTATTTTTTGTTTTCGATGCATCTTCCGATACCCTTTTTGGTTATTTTGTGATCTCCGAGGAATCTACTGCTGGATTAATTACCCTAACCTTATTTGGGGTCTTACTGCTTCTGTTGTTTCCACTATTAATGGTAAGGTGTTCCCTATTTTCATAACTTCTTGGATGGAGAAATTTCCACTTATCAATCGGATCTGCTGGAGGGATATGTTTTACTTTCTTCTTTACTTTCTATTTTCTGTTCAACAGGGATAAACTTCTTGCCATCAATATTTTGTTTATGGGTCTTACTGTATCTATTTTCCATTTTATGATTAAGGCTGTGTATTGTCTCTTTTCCATTTTCTAGAATTCTGTCTCATTATTTAATTGCTATATTTTTGTATAGCTTCATGGCAGGCCCTAACTTATCTATCTTTTCTCTCTTTAATAGGGTTGTGGCCACTCTTATGCTCTCTAACCTCACCTCCATAACTTATAAGGAGAGAAAATACAATACCGTTATTATTATTACTATTTCTTTGCAGGATCGGAATTAATTCTTGATTTCCTTCCAGCCTATTTTTACTGATGATGTTAACTTAGCTGATGGTCTACTTTTCTTTGTCTTGAAGGATTTCAGTAATGGCTCTCCTTTGAACCCCTTTCGAGTCTATGTTGTACCACTATTTTTTACTGGATTATCTTATGGTGGGTCCAATAACTATTTTTCTATTTTATTTGTTAGTTGTTGGATTTTTGGGTCTTATGTCCAGCAGGCTACTTCTGGGGTTATTTTTCTAATTGTTTTTATTTTTTGTGACCGGGCTACAGCTTATCACCTGATGTTTATGGTCTATTTAATCTACGGCTATTTTTTCCATCTTGTCGCTAGACTTGCATCAATCGATTATGCTATTACCTACTTGGTTATTAACTTATGCACCGCCTATTCGAATGGTGGTTTTAGCCGCTTTATTTGCTACCTTGGTTGTTCTAAACCGGATTAATGGGTTTTATGCCACTTTACTACTAGGGTTGTCTCTCCGATTATCTTTATTTGGTGTTGTGGTGGGGTCAGATACCATGGCTTCTCGTCCACCTAATCATTCCCATCTGGTCCGTTAGACTGGATTTCCTATTGTATTTTGGTTTGCTATATCTCACTTTACATTTGTTGTTTGTTAATTTACAATGATTATTAACAAGGGGTTGTTAACATTTGCATTCAATGGGTTCCTTTTCTAGCCATATTCCCAGCTATACTCCTGGCCTGTAAGTTTCATATATGTCCCACATGATTGGGATGGTGTTATTTACATGCTAATTGATTTGCTTAGTAGGATTACTGCATGCTTTTCAATCGGTTGTATATTATTTCTATCCTCTGCTTGGCCTTTTCTACAATTTTCTTATGGTGGGTTTTCATGCTGGCCTAATTATACTCTTGGCTCTGGTATTAAAAAGGTGGATCTGGCAAAGATGGGATTCTCATGCTATGGTGACTATATTGATGATATTTATTTTGCATAGGATCCCCTTTCCCTTTCTGCTCCTTGATGTCTCCTTTTCTATAGTGTATATGGCTTTGTTTAGGTTTCCAGGTACTAGGCTCATAAGACTTTCAACAAATGGTGAATCTTCCCATGTGTTTGTATGATGGTTGTGATGATTCACTCTTTTTTTGGTAGTAGCTCTTGAAATGTAACACTTCCACCTAAGTTTGGATGCTCATATTTACTGCCCCAATTTGGTGTGAAGCCCCAGCCTTCTCTCACACACTCTATAATTTTTCTTAGTTTATGCTACTTTAATTTTTTCACTTTGTCCATTGTTTTTAACTGTTCAAATTTTATCTTTCTATTTTTTGCAGATGCATTTCTCTTTCTCTTGTAGGTTTGCTCTAGTCATGCTTTCTCTCATCCCAAGAGCTTTTGGCCCAGATCTATCCTTGGCTTATCTATGTTATTCATTTTGTATCTTTGTTTTTTTTTCTATTTTATTTTACTTTTAGTTGTACTTAGATAGGATTTACTCTATCGATTGTAGCTCTTTGAGCGAGTTTTAGAGTTTATCCTCAAGGACCTGTAACCCTCTTTTATATAAATAAATTCCCTAATGGGTTTCCCAAAAAAACTAACCCTAAACCCTAAACCCTAAACCCTAAAAAGCTAGAAACTTAAACCTAAAGTAAATAAAACTTAAAATTAAAATAAATAAATAAAATTTAAAGCAAAACAAAATAAAAAACAAAATAAAAAACAAAATAGAATAAAAACCTAAACTAAAACCTAAACCAAAACTAAAACTTAAACAAAAAATAAAATTGAAATAAATTAAAAAATAAAAACTAAACTAAAATAAAATAAAATAAAACTTAAACTAAACTAAAACATAAAAAACCTAAATAAAATAAAAACTAACCCTAAAATAAGAATAAAATAAACCTAAAATAAAATAAAATAAAAACTAAATAAAAAACTTAAACCTAAAAATAAACCTAAAATTAAACCTATAAATAAAGGAAAATAAAACCTAAACCCTAAACAGAAAAAAAAAAAAAAACCTAAAGCTAAAATAAAAATAAATTAAACCTAAAGCTAAACTAAACGTAACCCTAAACTTAAACCTAAACCCTAAACTGAACTTAAATGCTAAGTCCTAAATTAACCTAAACCATAAAATAAACCTATAAAAAAAAAATAAAACTAAAACCTAAACCTAAATTCTAACCTAAACCTAAACCCTAAACCAAACCTTGCTATATCCTAAACCTAAACCTAAACTATAAACCTAAATAAAACCTAAACCTCTAAATATAAAACTAAAACCTAAACTTAAAATAAACCTAAATTCAAACCTAAACTCCTAAACTTAAACCTAAAAATAAAATAAACTAAACTCCTAAACCTAAACCTAAACTAAACTATAAACTTAAACCTAAACTAAACTTAAACTAAACTAAACCTAAACTAAACCTAAATAAATAAACTATAAAACCTAAACTAAACCTAAACTAAATAATCTAAATCCAACCTAAAAACTTTAAATCCTAAACACTAAACTAAACCTAAATAAATTGACCTAAACCTAAATATAAAATCACTTAAACCCAAAAAACCTAAACCCTAAACTAAACTAAACTAAACCAACCCTACACTAAGAACTCTAACTCAAATGCCTAAACACTATACCATAAATCCTAAAACATAAACCTAACCCTAAACCCATTCTAAAAGTATTAATAAAACTAAACCCTAACCCTAAACCTAAACCTAAACCCCAAATCTAAACCTAAAAATAAAGTAACTAAATAATTTAAAAAATAAATAAAACCTAAACCTAAACCTAAACCCTAAGAATTGGTAGAACCTAACAAGAACAACAACTTAGAAGATCAAGAAAAATAAACATTATCATTATGGTGGTGGGGATTTGGAACCTGCATATGGAGGTGGTCGAGAAATGGTGGTTATGGAGGCAAGAGGAGCGAGAGGTTATAACTGGTGGTGGAGGGAGAGATGATGATGGTGGATCCTACTACTGAGAGAGGCCAGCTTGGTTTTGATGGGAACTGGAAAAACTAAAATACGATCGATCTAATCTGTTGTTTATGGAAATGTGTCTTTATAGTAGAGATGGTTCTAATTATCCAAAATTTTTTATTTGCTTTATACATGCTCATTTATTATTAATGTCATCGCTTGTGTCTCACAAAACTTGGTGTGTTACTTGGTTGATGAAATAAAAAAAGAAATGTTCAATCTAAATTTCTTCTCAATTAGAAAAAGTAAAAACCCTAAACCCTAAACTAAAACTTGAACCCTAAACCTAAAACCTAAACCCCTAAACCTTAAACCCTAAACCCTAAAACCCTAAACCCTAAACTTTAAACCCAAATCCCTAAACCCTAAAACCTAAGCCCTAAACTCTAAACCCTAAACCTTAAACCCTAAACCCTAAACTCTAAACCCTAAACTAACCCTAAACCCTAAAAAGCTAAAACCTAAACCTAAATTAAATAAAACTTAAAATTAAAAAAATAAAACACTTAAACCAAAATAAAATAAAAAAACAAAATAAAATAAAATTTTAAACTAAAACTTAAACCTAAATCTAAAGCTAAACTTAAACCAAAAAAAAGAAAACTAAACTAAAATAAAATAAATAAATACTTAAACTAAACATATAAAACCTAAATAAAAAAAAAATGAATTAAAATAAAAAAATAAAATAAACTTAAAATAAAATAAAATAAAACCTAAATAAAAAACATAAACCTAAAAAATAAACCTAAAATGAAACCTTTAAATAAATAAAAAATAAAACCTAAACCATAAAAAAAACCTAAACATAAAATAAAATTAAGATAAACCTAAACCTAAACAAAAATAAACTAAACTAAAATAAATAAAACCTAAACCTAAGACCTAAACCCTAAACCCTAAACTAACCCTAAACCCTAAGCTAACCCTAAACCCTATAACCTAAACCATAAAAAATCCTAAATCCTAAACACTAAACCCTAAACCCTAAATCTTAAACCATAAACCCTAAAACCCTAAATCCTAAACCCTAAAACCTAAACCCTAAAACCTAAAAACTAAACCCTAAACCCTAAAATCTAAACCCTAAACCCCAAATCATGGACCCTAAATGCTAAACCCTAAACTATCCTAAACTAAAAACCATAAACATAAAAAAAAGTTAAAACCTAAACCTAAACTAAATAAAACCTAAAAATAAAATAAATGAAAAAACCTAAACCAAAATAAAATAAAAAAATAAAATAGATGAAAAACATAAACTAAAACCTAAACCTAAACCTAAACCTAAAAAATAGAAAAATACAAACTAAACTATAATAAAATAAATAAAAACCTAAACTAAAATAAAAAATAAAATACTTAAATAAAATAAAAATTTAACCTAAAATAAAATTAAAACCTAAAAATAAATAAAAATTAAACCTAAACCCTAAATGAAAAAAAAATCTAAATAAAAATAAACTGAACTAAAAGAAATAAAACTAAATGTTATTTAAGCCTCTTTTTAAGCGAGGTTCTAAAGTTCCCTATGGGGGCAAGCCTCATAGTCAATTAAATCCTAAGAAAAGTGAATTCCTTAGGAATACTCTTGATTAAAGTAAGTAATTATTGTCTCCAAAGATTGAGGAGGATTACATGTTTGAGTTGAAATTTATTAGAAAGCTAGGACTTATAATCTCACAATACAAGATTGTTGAAAATCCTAAGAGGTGAGGACTCATGCTTGTAGCCCTAGGGAAAATAGTAACCTTAGATCATAAATCTAGGGAGCTTTAGCGAGGGCCAAAGCATGTCCTAAATATAAGCAAAGATGGGTATATAGTTTACCTTTACAAGAGAGGGTAAACCACTTAGACTTATAATAACGGAGTGGAAGCCAACTAACTCCTCCTATGCCTTAATACCATGTTGTCAAGTCATATGTTTTGCAAGATGGTTAGGATGTTCTTTTTAGAAAGAAGCTAAAGTCATTAAACCCACTCTCTAAGAGACTAGAGCATGAGTGGTCTGAATAATGACTTAGTCTATTGTAAACCTTTTCAATTTTTATTTAATTTTGGACTCTTCATTTAGGCTATAGGATTTTTATATATCTACATGCATGATAAATTGAGGTTATTAGATAAATCAGAGAGAAAGAGATTTTCCACCACAGGGGAGACCCTCAAAGGTCAAGCCTTCCCGTATCGTGCAAGAATAGGTAGCCGAGCTCTACCCTTATACAACCTGATATATGAAAGAATAATTACAATTACAAATAAATAAATACTATGGAGGTCTTCATTTATTAATTCTTTATGTCTCCTTCATTCCTCGATTGGATTTGCTTTCTTCAAAGGCATCACTAGGGGCTCCCAGGACAAAGCCTTCTAGCCTCCACTCATCCTAATTTCTTATAACATTAATCCTAATTCCTAATGCAAAATTACATTAAAAATATAAAAAAGTAAATCAAACTATACTTGCAAGACATGTGTTAGCTAAACAAACCATACAAACTAAGTAGTTATATGTATAATTTGGACTTAGCACCCTACACAAGGGTAACCAAGTCCACATGTCCTAATTTAGATTATGCTTAGGGGTTATGCAACCAGCAAAAGAGAGCATTTATATTTATTTTAAGAATCCCTTAAGCACAAACTCTTTTAGAAAATATAATTAGGCTAATCATGGCCTAACATCTACTCTAAGCATATACCCTAAGATCAATTCTACAATACATCATAAAACCAACATACATCAAACCATGCACCGCCTAACATACATGGGATAAAAGTGGTGACTTAATCTAAGTGTGTCTATTAAAGCTTATGTGGTATGTCTTAACTAGGCTCTGTTATAATTTTGAGGAGAAAGGATGATTTCACTTTAAGTGGCTTAATTGGTTTATAAGTTTTACTTAATGTTTTCTTTCATTTCACTTGGTTTACATAATAACTAAGTGTTATAAAGAGAAAAAAAGGAGAGGATCACCCTCTTTTATCCCTACCTTAAGCCACATCAAAAGCATATTAATTAATCAATATTTTTAATGAATGGCTTATTACATATTTTAATTAATCCTAGGTTCACTTTAAATAATCTTATTCAATAAGAAAGGCATCTTAAGATTAATTGAGTTAATTACTATCACAACACATGTTTGTTCATTTCTTTCCATCATATATATAGCATGCATATGATTAAGTCTAAACATATCTATGCATACAATATATTTTGGCACATTTAAATGCGGATGCATGAATGATTTTTTTAAAAGAGGATTCTCATTTATTAGCTAAATACATTCAAATGTATAAAATTTCTAAGAAAGTACTTGGCCATTGTTTGACCAGCTGAATGAGGTAGGAACCTCCTTGGGGCTACTTAAAGCTATGCATCCCCAAGTGTCCAGGCTAGATATACTAATTATTCTCAAATACATGTGGATGTATAAACAATTATAAGATTGGAAATAATGCAAAAATTATATTTTTTTATTTTGAATTATGCATATGGAATATGGTGAACTTTTCACTCATTAGCCAAATGAACACACAAGTGTATAAAAGTTATAAGCAAGTACTTCACCATTGTTTGATTAGAGAATGAGGTAGAACCTCCTTGGGGCTACTTAAAGCCATGCATCAAAGTGTCTAGACTAAATATACCCTATTCTTAAATACTCAAAGTGTACAAGCAATTATAATAATGTAAACCATGCAAAAAAATTATATTTTGATATTTTTATACATGTGAGCTAAAATTTATCTAAATTCTAACATGGATATACATAAGAATAAACCTAAGAAAGTGTTGTGTCCTTTTCAAATGAACTATACACTTGTTAATATTCGTATCCTTATGTGAATTTATGAAGATTAAAGAAAAGAGAACTTCAAATCACATGTTCTAAGTTGTAACCACATACAAGCTTATAAATATTCATAATTATCATTACTCCATGTTATAGTATTTATATACTTTACATTTAATTTTTATTTAATAGTGACCAAATTTAAGCCAACACATGCAACTTCAATTAAAAGAAGTCATTTTATTTGATTAATTTTTGAAAAGGATGAATGCATGATTACAAGTGGCATACAACATTTAATACAATCAAGAGAAATAAAAGAACATAAGCATATAATTTCATTCAATCTAATTAAATCCTAAGGGCAATCATATTAAACAAGGTCATTTAAAACAAACCAAGGTTCCTTAATGCCATTTTCATGTTTTATTTGATTTATGAAATGTGAGAAAGATAATCCTAATCCCATTCATATGTGAATTAATTTGATTTAATGAAAAGCAATTAGGTTGATTTTATGAATTGGTTGCTAAGCATGGATTAAATCAATTAATTAAACCCTTATGTTACCTAAAATTAATTAATTAAACAATTATGAGCTAATATGATATGCAAATAAATTGAAAATTAAATAGCAAAGCCTCTATGAAATTAAAGGGGCTTAATGCAATTTGCTCACAACCATTAATTAATTAAGCTTAAGGAACTCACTAATCATTTTTATGGTTTTCTCACAAGCTAACCATAATTTCATTAGCTCTCTTTAAAATACAAAAGAACCACCCAAGGATTAATTAAAATTAGATTTAATTAAAATTTTAATTTAATTGATTAAAGCATTAGTCCATTAATTCATTTTTCTCTATCTTAATTATCAACTTTTGATTATCTTTTCAAAATGAGATGGACTTAAGATAAAAAGGTTCAAAAAGAGGTTCCAACCTAATTCCATAAGTTATCTATTTAATCAAGCATGAATTCATATAAGTTGAGTTTTAATTTAGCCAATTAAGTCATTGATTAATTAACTAATCATTAATTAGTATTTTGGATGAAAAGATGGAAAATTAAAGGATTAGGAGAAGCCCCAATCTCATTCAAGCTTGCTTACTATTCAACAAAATTAAGGAGTCCAAATAATAATTAATTACTATTCATATATTTAATTATCAATTAATTAAGTTAAGAAGATAATTACATTAATCAATCAATTTACATATAACCAACCAATAAATTCCAAGAAAAATAGGTAGGTCATTCCCTAAACATCCTCAAAAAAGTTTGAAACTAATTTGATGATTAATTAGTAATCAAGCTAATTAAGTTTTTAATTAAACCTTAATTAAGCCAAAATTATAATTCAAAATTAATTATGGATAATTTTAATTGATTCCTCTCTAAAATAACTTTAGAATGAGCCTACATTTGTATTTTTTAGATTTTTCTATAATTAGTTATGAATTTTGGAAGTTTAAGCATTAAAAATGGATTACTTAACCCTAATTGAAGCCCTAATCCTGTCGGTGCAATGTGGAATGCTGACATGGCATGCTTTCCACATGGTGCCAAGAGATTGGTTATTTAAGTTATCACATCGCATAGTTGAGTTATCATGGATCTATCATGAGTCGTTTGATCAAAGATTACAATCAAAAAGTAAGATTAATTTGGTTGATCTAGCATGATTGGAGCATGCAAGCCATATTTATCTCTCTCTCTCTCTCCCTCTCTATCCATACAGAGCCTACCAACCCTAATAAAATAAAAATATAAAACAACAATCATGGGCTGAGACTCTTTTCCATGTTTCTACTGTCGAATACCATCTCTTCCTCAATTTTCATCCCCACAAACTGGATAGGAACAAGAGAGAAAGTGGAGCTCTTTCTCCCTTGCATACAGAGCCTCTCATCCTCACCATTTTTTAGGAGAAGCCCGACCTCTCTTGCATCTTCCTTCATGCAAAAGCAGTCAAAGCCATCCCTGCATCTCATTCCATCAGATCGAAAACTAGCCACATGGGATTGGAGCCCCTTTGTTCAATAGTCTTCACTCTCTATATTAGTCACACACGAGCAGCATTTCATCCTCT
The DNA here is from genome assembly GCA_021442155.1 of Cymbidium sinense. Lineage (NCBI taxonomy): Eukaryota > Viridiplantae > Streptophyta > Magnoliopsida > Asparagales > Orchidaceae > Cymbidium > Cymbidium sinense. Next base: position 75,670 of record JAKCPB010001574.1, on the reverse strand, counting down.
TATCGATTCAATAGTTCCTCTCCTCTAATTGATTCAAAGGCTAGCCACACACCTCCCTCTCTTTTACTTGTGCGAGCAAACCAATCTAGAGACTCATGCCTAACACTCTTATCCACGGGAAAACATCATCCCTAAGCCCATAGGTCAAGAGGCACTATAACCTGTGAGAATATTCATCACTCCAACTCAATGAAAAATCTAGTCCTCTTTAAACTTTTTTGTCTATAGGAATTCTTCTCCTCTCATTTTGGTTCAGAGTATCATTACATAGCATCAAGCCTCTCTCTCTCACCCTCTTCCTCTATTAGTACCAACACTTGGTCATCTTCCACATTTCCTTACAAAATACGACAACTTTAATCTCTTTATATGTTGAACCTCCTTTCCTTCTTCTAGCGAATTCCCTCCTATTCTCCATCAATGTTTCCATTGGCCTGCATTTGAACTACTCTTCTCTACATAACCCAAGTGCATGTAAGGGAGATTTTTTAATTCCAGCTTGCTTCTAACTATTTTTTCCATGAAAATGATGAAGCTCTGGTAAGTAGCGGTCGTGAATGAGCATATGGGATACTTCGTGAGGAGGCAAGCCTACAAACATCTGGTGAAGCTCCCTCATGTCTCAGTAAAGCTTTCAAATTGACCAATTCAATGAACACTTTCTTCAATTAGTGAGGAAGCATTTAAAGTGATCCATATGAGCAAAGAAAAGGAATGCTAGATGAAGTATTGATCGAACCCAACAAGCATCTCAATAGGGCTTCATTTCTTCTAAATGAAGCCACCTCTTTATTGGAATCCACTAGACATTAGCTTTAGTGAGGTATAATTCTTAAACGCTTAGAATGCCTTAGGGATCTTATGTTTGATGTGTTGAATGCGAGCGTCGTTAGGATCTAACCTTTAGAACCCATGCACTTTACTTTTTAATCCTTTGGAAGAGTTTAGAGACAAAAGTAAAACTTTATTTTTTGTGTTTGAAATGAATAGTTTTGATTCAAATGTAAAGGATTTGATTCCATCTATCAAGCCATGATTAACTCGTGGGCTATTTGATTTTTGATTAAATGAAAATGATTAATGCACCTTATTTTATTTATTATTAAATTTAATTGAATCTATAAAAAGGAGTTAATCAATCTTTAGAATTCCAAACAAAATAAAAAAAAGAAATAATATGTGATCAAACAAAAAAAGTGCAAATTAAATTATCATAAAATCTAAGTAAAACTTAGTATAAAATGGGAAAAAATTAACTAAACCAATAGTATTATAAATATTATGATCGAATATAAAAAGTTGTTTGAACAGAATTTATGAAAGTTAATTATAAAATCAATTTAATCTCTTATTGTTATATGTTGATTCTAAAATAAAAAAAAATTAGTTATGTGACATATCCTTAATTATAATTAACTCAATTTATAATACAAGCTTTATTTGATTAGTTATTCATATAAAATTTTGGAGGAATTTTTAACTAATTCAAATCACATTTTAAAACAAATATATATATATATATATATATATATATATATATATATATATATATATATATATATATATATATATATATATATATATATATATATATATATATAAACTCACATCCCTTGGGACATAGACAATTAAAGTCAAGAAAAAAATGAGCAAACTTGTATAATTCATATTCTAAATATCATAATCAAATCAAATAAACATAAAATTAAATATAAACTTGAAATTTTAAATCATATCCAATTACTCCAAATTTCAATCAATACCAAAATAAGTTAAACAAAAAAAAATCCAAATAAATAAATCTATTGAACTAAGATAAGAGAATAATCATTAAGCTAAAGAGATAATCATTTATATAAACTAGATGGCTAAATTTAATAAGTTAAACCCTTAATTAGACTTCAAATGAAAGAACACATTAAACTTCAAATAAATCAAGTAAATTAAAATACATGCACCAATCCAAATCAAACTCAAATAAAATAATAAAAATCAATAAATTTAAACAAACATTGAAATGATAATAATCATATGAAATTAAAACTAAAAAAAGAAAAGATTAGATATTAATGATATTGAATTATCAAAATTTAATTAAATCAAAATATCTAATCCAAAATTAATCAATCAAAATATATGAAATTAAATAAACTTAAACTTCATTAGATATTTAGGATATTGAATTATCAAATTTTAATTAAATCAATATATCTAATCCAAAATTAATCAATCAAAATAAATGATTAAGTAAACTCAAATTTTAAAAATCTAATTAAATCAAACAAACATTAATCAAATAAATCAATCACATAAATTCAAATGGGCTAATTAAGATATTTATGGACCTTAGCTAGACTCTTAAAGAGTTCCATCCAAAAATGGAATTCATTCTACTTCATTCTTGAAAATCTAAATATCACTTTAACTAAATAAAAGTAAAAAATGAAAATAAATCATTAAATCATTTAAATTGAAACCCCAAAGGAAAATTTAAACAAATTCAAACTCAAATGAAACTTAAACTAAAGAAGCCTAGTAATGTCTTGTCACACAAACCCCTTTTTCACACATAATAATACTAGGTCACGACCTAGAATTAGGTTAGTCGATGTTTGATTGTATGGTTGATGTTGTGTTTTATTTGTGATGTAATATTTTAGTCGGATGTTAGAATATGGATCGTAGGTTGGATGTTAAGTCGTTGATAGTATAACATTATTTTTGCAAGGGATTATGCGATTAAAAATAAATATAAATGCTCTCTAGAGGTTTTAAGTATAAGCATAATCCAAGATAGGTGGGTTTACCCATGTGTGGGTACTAAGTTCAAATTATAAATATAACTATTTTGGTTTTATGTGTGTTTAGCTAACACTTATTTTGGTGTACTTAGATTTACTTTTCTATTTTTAATATAATTTGCATTATAAATTAGGATTAGTGCTATGGGGTTTAGGATGCATTGGCTAGATGGCTTAGTCGAGGGTGCCATGTGATGCCTTGAAGCCTACCACATCAAAAGAAGCAAAGATATGAAGAAATGAAGGAGACATGAATAATGAATACTTGAAGACCCCATAGCATTTATTATTTGTAATTGTAATTATTATTTTATATACTAGGTTGTATATGGGTAGAGCTCACCCATTTTCTCTTCGGGTGTACGATGAACCAATCGCACCTTTTACTCTTTTATGGTAGTCTATAAAATTTTTTGATGTTGTATTTATATTATGCATTAGAAACAACATGGCTTTCTTAGTTTCTTATATGTTTGATGCTTTAATGTGTGGCTTGGATGTGATTAGACTCCTAGGATAAAATTAATTTCTCTACCCCAAATAATAACTTGTAATTAATATTTAAAATAACTCATAACCTCACCATAAAGCCTAGGTTCTAAATAAGATAATTAAAATATTTAACAATCCCTTAGTTGAATGGTTGAATATCTCACAACATGCATGCATATTCTTTCTCTCTTGAACATGAAGGATCTCCATCCTTGCAGATAAGGGAATGCTTGACCTATGAGGGCATCCCTTATGGTGGAGAACACCTCTTCTAGCTGATTTGGCCCATAACCTTTTTTTCATCATGCATATAAGCATCAAAATCCTAAAGCCTTTGTCAAAATGAAATGTCAAAATTAAAATAAAATTTGAAAAGATTTTACTTTTGTAGATTAAGTCATTACTCATACCACTCATCATCTAGTATCTTAGGGAGTGGATTTAAGGACTCTAGTCTCTTTCTAAATAATAACTACCTATCTTGCAACTCAAAAAGACTTGCCTACATGAATTTAAAGAATAAGAGGACATAGTACATGACTCTAAAGCTCAGGTTGAGTGGTTTATCCTCTCTTGTGGAGGTAAACCATATACCCATCTTTGCTCAGACTTAGGTTATACTTTGGCTTATGCCAAATTTTGCTAGATTTAGGATCCAAGGTAGCTATTTCCTTCAGGCTACTAGCATAAATTCTCACCTCTTAGGCATTTCCATAATTTATGTTGTTGGATTATAAGTCCTAGCTTTCTAATAAAATGTCAACTTTAATAAAATTAATCTCTTCAACTTCAAAAATATAAATCCCAACCATAAGATAATTTGAAATGCTAACTAGGCTTCCTCGTATCATATGCATTTTCTACTAATTCTCTTTGGCTTCAATCATAAGTCTTCTCCTTGAACAATCCCATTTGAATTTTCAATACAAATAATCTTTTGATAGTCTAGCCTTGAAATATTTGGAGACCTTAATTTCTACTTTAATCAAAAGTATTCCTAAGAAATTCTTATTCTTTATGATGTAATTAACTATGGAGGCTTGCCTCCATAGGGAACTTAATGAACTTGGCTTAATATAAACCCATCTTTACTTTTCCATGTAAAGTAGAGGAAAGATCTATGGTACATTTGAAGACTCATCATGCCTTAGTAGTCCTTATTATGTGATTAGTCTATTATAGGGTGATGATTTCTATCTATCAAGATAATGCATCATACCTTATTATCATACTCGATCACTTCAATAAATACCCCATAAGATCTGCATGGTGTCCCACCTCCAAAAAAAAACACCATAACCCTAAACCATAAACCATAAACCCTAAACCCTAAAACCTAAACCATAAACCCTAAACTATAAACCATAAATCTTAATAATATTATAAAATTAAAGTGAAAAAATCTCGCTGCCCAAGCCCTCTCCTCATGTTCTGCAATTTTCCTTTCCCCGTCTTATTTTTTGGCTTTCTAGATTTTGTTTGCAAATTGATTTTAACAATTCTTATTGGATTCTTTCTCAAATCGATAGGCTCTGGTCAATTTCATCTCTTCCTTGGAGTAACATCATGACTTGGCATCTTCTTTGATGATTCCTTGGGCAAAATCAAAAGATCCAATGGTTCATGCTAGGGCATCATCTATCATGGCTTCTACTACTTCAAAATCATTCAAAGATGTTCTCACTGGTAAGGATGGTTGTTTATGTGAGTCTCTGGAACTTATTTTGACTTCTTTTTTAAGCATGCCTGTGGTTATGTGCTCTGATTTGATTGTGGAAAAGCTTGCTATGCCTTTTGAATTAACTTTGGTTAAAAAGTTTAGTCATAGACCTAATTTGGAAAACATTCACTCTTTCTTTCATAGTCTGAAACTTTTGGGTGCTTTTATGATTCATTTAATTAATCCTCGCCACATTTTAATTCAGTTGATGAATGATTTGGATTACTCTCATGTTTTGTGTCATCGTTCTTATTTTCTTTTCAATTCCCAAATGTGGTTGCTAAAATGGACTCCACTATTTGATATTAAGAAAAAATCCACAATTATTTTGGTTTGGATTTCTCTACCCAATATGCTTATTCATTTCATCAACCATGAATTCCTTTTAGCTGTGGGTGCCTTATTTGGTCAACCGTTGTAAATTTATCAGGCAACAATTACAAAATCTCATCCTTTAGTGGCTAGAATCCTCATTTAATTGATCCTCGCCACATCAACACTTACCTTTTAAGTACCTGAGTGCTCTTCTTTTTGAAGGTCCAAAATGATCCCACATTTTTGATGAGTTAATTCAAAAAATTTTAAATAAAGTTTCTGTTTGGGAATTCCATTTACTTTCCTTTGGTGGCAGACTCACTATTCTTAAAAGCACTCTCAATTCAATGCCTCGTTATTTGATTCAAACTATTATTCCCACTAATTCTACTCTTATCAGAATTGATTGCTTACTTAATAAATTTTTTTGGTGGTCCAATAATTCTATTAAAAGAATGCATTGGACTTCCTGGCATAAATGTTATGGTCCATTGGGTTAAGGTGGTCTTGGTTGCAAACCTATTTGTGATGCTATCACTGCCCTCTCTCATAAGTTTTGGTGGAATTTTAGAAAGAATGATAGCCTTTCGGCAAATTTTATGATGGAAAAATATTGCGAAGGTAAACACCATCTTACACTTATAAAGTTGGCGACTCTCCGAATTTGGAAAAGGCTTTGCTCCATTTAATGGGTTGTTGAATCCTCAATATCTTGGGGTATTCATTCAGGTTCTTCTTTCTTTTGGCAAGATAATTGGCTTGGCAATGGTTCTATTGAGTCCCTTTTATCTACACACCCTACTGCCACTATCAAAGTTAACTCTTTTTGGCTTAATAACAATTGGAATGAAAAAAAACTTGAGAACTACATTCTTTTTTTTTTTACAAGTTTTGCAACATCACTATCTTTTCTAATAAATTGGATCAAATTTTTATTAGAAATAAACAAAACCCCTCTAATGTTTTCATTAAACTTTGGAACAATATCATTCATTTTATTTGTTAAGCTTGGAGGATTTTGAATAACTTCATAGGATTCACTCTTAAAGTGTTTTATTTACCTTCTAAGTACTATTGTTTCTTTCATATTGATGTTAATCATGTTTTTTCAATGGTGTTATTGCTAAACTTTGGATATGGTTGATGATTTATTTAACACTAACTATTTTCATGGTTTCTCTTTCATTATATCAAATTTTGAAGTTTGTTTCCCTGGTTATATCAGTTTTAATTGCTATTACTATTATTTGGTCTATTTGGATGGATTGATGCTATTGTGGTATCCCTATTAACCATGGATCCTTGCATGAACTGTTCATTCTTTGTTTAATGCATTTAATTAGTAATCTTCACTTTTGAGGTTAAATTTGTGTTGAATTTATCACTTGCATGATTCCTTCCTGAGTTTAGGATTATTTATTTCTGTTTTATTGAGATCTTTGATGGTTTTTCAAACTATGGTTGTGGTGAATTTTGGATTTTAATGGTACTATCATTTGTGATTTTGCTCAAATTGTTCTATATTGATCATGGTTGTTAACAAAGCTATTGATATTTGTTGCAAAGGCCTCTAATTTGGATTGAAGTTGATGCTCTTCTATTACTTGATATGTTGTGGGGAATCTTCTATTTTATCTTCTTAAACACACTGCTTCTTCATGTTTGCTACAAACATTTTCACATTCTTTGTGAAGGTAATGTTTGTGCCATTTCTTGCCTAATTTGGGAGGGGTTGAGCTCACTTTATTTGATAACCATAACTTACCTAAATTTTATGGTTTGGTCAATTGATGGGACTTTTATGATTTTAGCCTTTGTTATTTATTGATTATTTTCTATGGTGGTTTATTCATTATTATTTTTGGGTTGTTTATTTTATGCTTCATGAAGTGTTTGAGTTTATTTCTATACTTAAACCCCATTCTCTCCCATTCTATACTTTATTGACCCTTTGGTCATTTTTAATTGGTTTATGCTAGACTGGTGGTTTTCATTCTATGGCTCTATCACATAGCTAGTCATTCTTTGAAGGTTTCCTATTGGGTTGTATGTTGATTTTTTACTACTTTATTAATGGATGTTGGGTTTGCTCATTTTTGGCTAGCTATGGCCTTATTCATGATTTTATGCTACAATTGGTTTTATTATTGCTACTATTTGCTTCATCCATCTCATTTGTTTTGGTGGTTATATTTTTCATCTATTGTTCCTCTTTCTGCTAGCTTAGTTTTGGGTTTTTTTGGGTTGATGTTCTCCTTTTTTGGTTTGTCTTAGGTTATCTTTTAAATAAAAAAAAGTTGTTACTACTTTCTTATTTGTCATCTACTCTTTTATTTAATTTTTGTTTCCTAAACCTTGTTTCTTTCATTACAATTTTCCTTATGGTTTGGTCCTCCTTGGCCTTTGTATAAAAAATAAAAATCCATAAACTAAATTATAATAAAAAAACCAAAAAATATAAAACCACCAAACAAAAACCAAAATAGATTAATCACAATAACCAAAAAACTAAAATATATAACATAAAATAGTCATTATAAATACCCATCCTAAACTATAAACCAAGAAATATAAAATAAACCTAAATAATAAAAATAAACTAACAAAATATAAACCTAAATAAATAAAACACCTAAACCTAGCTAAAATGACTATAAACTAAAAAATAAACCTAACTAAAAACATAAACAAAATAAATACCTAAACAAACAATACACAAAAAAAAGCAAAACTAAATAAAACCTAATAAGTCCAATCAAAAATAACAAAAAACATTTAATATCCAACAAATAAGAAAAAAAAACCAAATAAAAAATAAACAAACCATGATTCCAAAACTAAGTTCCTAAACCTAAACTAAATAAAACAAACATAAAAAAAAAAAATAACCCATCATAAGTAACCAACAAATAAATAACAACCAAGAAAACTAAAAACAAAGTACCTAATAAAAAAAAAAAAATAACCATAAAATAAAAATAAATAAAAAAAAAAACTAAACAAAATAAATAACATATAACATAAAAACACAAAACTAAATAAAAATAAATAATATAAATAACCTAAACAAAACCAAAAAAAATATTCAAAATAAACAAAAACCTAAAAAACCTAAAAAAAATATTAAATTCTCTAAAAACCTAAAAAAAACAAAAAATAAATAAACCTCATCTAACCTAAACTAATAAAATATAGTTCTAAACCTAAATAAAACTATAAAAAAATAAACCTAAAAAACCATTATAAAAAATAAAAAAAAAAAAACATAAAAAAAAAAATAAATAAAAAAAAAAAAATAAATCTAAAATAAATAAAAAAAAAAAAAAAAAAATATTTTAACGGTTTAAATTTTTTAAACTTTAAATAAATTTAAACTAAATAAATAGTATCTAAACCTAAATTTCCTCTTAAACTAAATTAAATCTAAACTTAAACCCTAAATACCTCTAAACTCCTAAACTAACCTAAACTTAAATTAAACCTCTCTAAATAGTTCCTAAATAAATACCCTAAACCTAAAATAAATAAACCAAACCCTATTTATAAAAAACCTAAACTACTAAACTAAATTTAAACTACTATTTAACTAACCTAAAACTAAACCCTAAATTTTACTAAACCCTAAACACTATTAAAACTAAGTATTTTATGTTTATTTTAGTACCCTATTTCTAACCTAACACTAATTTAAATTACCTTAATTTTAAAACTTAAATTTTATTTTGTTTACCCTAGATTTTGTTGGGTTAGATTTATTTTATTTATTTTAGGTTAATTTTGGTTTAGGTTTATTTTAGTTTTATTTACTATTTTGGTTTATTTTGTTTTCTTAGTTTATGTTTTTAATTTAGTTTAGTTTTATTTTTTAATCATTTTATTTTTATGTTTAGGTTTAGGTTTAGTTGGTTTTATTTTGTTTATTTTATTTTATTTAGTTTAGCTCTTTATTTATTTATTTTATTTTAGGTTTTCTTTAGCTTATGTATTTAATTTTTTTTAGGGTTTCTCCTTACTTTGTTGGGTTTTTTGATTCTTTGAGTTTGGATTTTTGGTTAGTGTTTTTTTTGGGTTTTTAGGGTTTTTTTTATTTTTATTTATTTTTAAATTTGTGAGATTTAGGTTTTATTTTATTTAGTTTATTTTCATTTATCTTAGTTTATTTTATGGTTTAGGTTTTTTTGGTTTATTTTTGCCTATTTTAATTTTATTTTTTTAGTAGGTTTATTTTATTTAGTAGATCTTATTTCATCTTTTTTCCTTGGTTATTTAGTTGGTTGTTTATTTTAGTTTATTTTATTTTATTTAGTTTTAAGATTTAGGTTTAGTTTATTTTAGGTAGGTTTTATTAATTTAGTTCTTTATTCATTTATTTTAGTTTTTTTATTTTAGGTTTTTTTTGTAGTTTAGGGTTTGGTTCTATTTTATTTATTTTGGTTTTATTTTAGATTTTTTATGTTTTATTTTTATTATTTAGTTTTATTTCATTATTTTGTTATCTTATTTTTTTATTTTAGGAGTCTATTTATTTTAGGTTTTTATTTTTTTAGTTAGTTTAGGTTTTATTATTTATTTTAGTTTATTTTTCTTTGTAGGTGGTCCTTTATGTTAGTTTAGCTTATTATTATTTTATTTGTAGGTTTAGGATTTATTATTTATTTTTGTTTTATTTATTTTAGGTTTTGAGCATTTTAAAGTTTAGTGTTTGGATTTGTTTATGTTGGGTTTCATTTATGTTTAGGGTATTTTTATTTTTTTATTTAGAAAGTTAGAATTTTATTACCATTGGATACTGTCGGGGTAAAGCTCAGTTCTACTACTATGTACAAGAAATGTTCAAGTATTTAAAGAGCTCATGCAAATGAGCTAAAAGGCTAATTTTCAAGTAAAAGATTACATGATCCCTTAAAGTCTGAAGATCCACATCCTTTTGAGTTGGTAAAAGATGATTATCTAAGTTAACTTACAAAAGAATTCTACAAAACACTACAAACAATGGTCATATTCTAAAAGATAAAGTAAATAATTTAGAAACTTCGCTCATGTAAGATCATTTCCCTACATAGTTAACCTTCAAGAATCATAACCGCTACCAACCAAAGAACATAAAACATAACCATCATACCATACCTAATATAAAACCATCCAATAAAACCATAGTGATCTAATTCTACACCAAATAAACACAAAAAGTTTATAAATAAAAAACCAAAACCCTAATAAACCAACCACTTAAACTATCCCTAGATCAATGGACTAAATAAACAAAGAAACCCACCAAAGCCACCAGAAAAGACAAACTGAAAATAGTCGATAAATATGACAAACAACAAATAACAAAACTTTAACATAGAGAGGGAGTATAAAATCAAATTTAAAAATCTCATGGTGCCTGAGAGGTTAAAGATAGAAATGCCAAGAGGCATCCAAATTACCATCAAAACCACCACTAAGCTGAAATCCACCACCACCAACCAAGAGGCAAATATCATGAAACAAGGAGACCTAAACTAGGAGTCATACCAACATAAATCCCAAAAAAACCTCATGACACAACCCAAGGCAAGACAAACCACTAAAACCTCAAACTAAACAATAAGTCCTAAAATAAAACCAAAACCACAAACTCAGATCCTACAAACAAAAACCTAAAATAACCGAAAACCTAAAAATAAAACCAAACAAAAAATTTACACCCAAACCAAAAAACAAAAAACAAAAGAAAAAAACAACCCTAAAATAAAACCCTAAAACCTAAACCTAAACTAAAGCCAAACCAAAAGCACCTAAATAAACCATCAAACAAACATCCTAAAACCAACCTAAAACCAAAATTGTTAAACCTAGTTAAACAAAACTAACTAAACAAACTAAACAAGCCCAAAAAAAAAAAGAACTAAAACCAAACCCACTTGGAGATCTAAACCTTCTAGTTGGTAGCATTACATAATCCTTCTTATGAAAAAACCCTGAGATTAAAGAGTAAGTTTCTACCTCTCCTTTTACTCTATTATCCTTTTTATACAGTGTGTTGTAGATTTCTTTATGTTGGAATAAATAATGGTCATTACTTAAACTACTATGGATCTTGCTTATCTTGCTTTCTAAAGAAACCATAACTACACTCATTCTATAAAATTTGTTTTAGTCTTACTACTTCATGCTAAAGCTCTAATTTCTAATGTACTAATAACTCTCTATAAAAAAATTTAAACTCCCTAAGGACATGGTATCTCCTATGATAATAAAATTCTAAACCTAAAAAAATAAAAAAAACCTAAATCCTAAACCCTAAACTCTAAATAAACCCTAAACCTAAACTAACCCTACATATAAAAAAACCATAAACCTAAAACACTAAACCCAAACCCAAAACCATAAACCCTAAAAAGCATAAAACCTAAAACCATAAACCCTAAACTAAACCTAAACCTTAAAACTAAACCTAAAGTAACTAAATAATTAAAAATAAATAAAAAATAAAACCTAATAAACTAAATAATCCTAAACCTAAAATAACCTAAATAACATAAAACCTAAACTAAATAAACAAAAAACAAACCTAAATAACTCTAAAAATAAATAAAAAATCTAAAAAAATAATAAACCTAAACCCTAAACCAAAATAAAATACTATCTAAACCTAAACTACCTATATAAATAGTTATCTATATCACCTAATCTAAACTTAGAAACTAAATAAAATAAAAGAAGAAATAAATCTAAATATTAAATAAACTAAAATAATAAACAAAATAACCCTAATCCTAAAAAAATAAACCTAAACCCTAAATAAACTCTAAAACCCTAAACCCTAAACATTAACCTAAACCTAAACCTAAACCCTAAAAATCCTAAAACCTAAACTAAACCTAACCCTAAACTAAACCTAAACCCTAAACTAAACCCTAAAACTAAATCCTAAAACCCTAAACCCTTAAACCTAACCTAAACCCTAAACCCTAAACCCTAAACCCTAAACCCTAAACCCTAAAACCCTAAACCCTAAACCCTAAACCTTAATCCCTAAACCCAAAACTTTTCTTATAAAAAAGACCTTAAACCCTAAACCTTAATAAACCCTAAACCCTAAACTAAAACATAAACCTTAAACCTAAAAGCTAAACCCTAATCCCTAAACCCTAAAACCCTAAACCTAAACATTAAACCCTAAACCTAATCCCTAAACCCTAAACCCTAAAACCCTAAACCATAAACCCTAAACCATAAACCCTAAAACCTAAACCTAAATATAAAAATAAAATAAAAACCTAAGCTAAAACCTAAACTAAAGCTAAAGCTAAAGCTAAAAATAAAATAAAATAGAAATTAAAAACTAAAATAAAATTAAATAAATAAAAACCTAAACTAAACTAAAAAAATAAAATAAACCTAAAATAAAACCTCAATAAAATAAAAACTAAACCTAAAATAAAAAAAATAAACCTAATATAAAATAAATTGAAAACTAAATAAAACCTAAACATTAGAAATAAACCTAAAGTAAATAAAAAATAACACCTACACCCTAAAGTACAAAAAACCAAAACCTAAAATAAAAATAAAATAAAAAAAATAAAATAAACTGAAACCTAAACTAAAATAAATAAAACCTAAACCTAAACCTAAATTAAAATAAACCTAAACTTAAACCAAAACTAAATAAAATAAAATAAGCAAAAAATAAACCTAAGCCTAAACTAAAAAATAAAACCTAAAATAACAACCTATAACCTAAACCTAAAAAATAAAATAAAAACCTAAACCTAATAATAAACATAAAACCTAAATTTATAAAATAAAATAAAATAAAAAACTAAACTAAAAAATAGACCTAAACCTAAACCTAAAAATAAACTAAAATAAAAAAACCTAAACTAAAATAAATAATCCTAAAATAAATAAACTAAACTAAATAAAAATAAATTAACCTAAATAAAATAAAATAAAAATAAACAAAATAAATAAAATAAACTAAATAAACCTAAACCTACTGGTTTACTAAATTATATTTTTTAAAAGAAAAACACTAAACCCTAAACACTAAAACCCTAAACCCTAAATCTTAAACCCTAAATCCTAAACTCTAAACCCTAAACCCTAAACTCGTCAGGCTACAACCCTAAACTCTAAAACACTAAATCGTAAACCCTAACTCTAAACCCTAAAACCTAAAACTAAAATCCTAACTAAATCCCCAAACCTAAACTAAAACCCTAAACCCTACAACCCTAAACCTAAATCAAACCCTAAACTCAAAACCCTAAACTCCTAAACCTAAACTAAAAACACTAAACTCTAAACTTAAACTCTAAACCCTAAACCTAAACCCTAAACAAACTAAAACCCTAAACCTAAACCTAAACCTAAACTCAAAAACCCTAAACCCTATCCTAAACCATAAACCTTAAAGAATAAAACCCTAAACCCTAAACCTAAACCTAAACCCTAAACCAAAACCCTAAACCCCAAACCCTAAACCTAAACCTAAAGTAACTAAATAAATTAAAAAATAAACCTAAAACCATAAATCTAAACCCTAAACCCTAAGAATGGTGAACCTTGATGGCGTGAACATCACCATCAATGGCTAAGTCTAGATCTATGGAGGTGAAGGCGGCAGATTATCAGTGGTGGTGAGGAGGTGATGGATATGGAGGTGGTGATCATAAGCAGGGTGGTTATGGGAGGAAGAGTGATGGAGGTTACAGCCATGGTGGTGGTGGAGGGAGATCGGATATGATGGTGGATCCCACCAAGAGATCGAGGTGGTTCTGATGGGAACTGGAGAAACTGAGGAATGGTTGATCTGATCTACTTCTATGGAATTGTGTGAAGTAGAGATGGTTCTAGTTATCTAGGTTTTGATTTGCTCTGTGCTCATTTTTATCTATGTTGTTGCTTGTGTCTTAGAAAACTTGGTGCATTACTTGGTCGATGAAAATGAAAAGATGAATTATCGAATATGAATTTATTCTTTATTAAAAAAGCCCAAAAAGCCCAAAACCCTGAACTAAAACCTGAACCCTAAAACTAAACCCTAAACCCTAAACCCTAAAACCCTAAACCTTAAACCCAAAATCCTAAACTCTAAACACTAAACCCTAAACCCTAAACCATAAAACCCTAAACCCTAAACCCTAAACACTAAAAAGCTAAACCTTAAACCCTAAACCCTAAACCTAAACCTAAATAAACTAAACTAAACTAAATACACCTAAATAAAACATAAACTAAATAAACTTAAAATAAACTTAAATAAACCTAAATAAATAAACTAAACCTAAACTAAAAATAAAATAAAAACTAAACTAAATAAAATAAACCTAAACCCCTAAACCCCTCCTTATGCACTCTAGTGATTTCATTTTCCCTTCATCAATGTCCCTTCTTTTTTTGGTGGATCCTTCATCATTCTCAACCATTTCTAGAGTTTTTTTTCAATCTCTTGCTGTGATGTGTCTCTTCTAATTATGGTTGGTGACCTCAACTGGCTTATTTCTCCCATTTTGGATGATCTAGCTAGGGTGTCCGATTTTGTGGGGATCCCTAAACCTAATGTCATTCTTACTATTAAATCCTCTAAGGATGCACTTTCTGGTAAGAGCTATACCTCTTTTGACTCGATATATCTTATTTGACTTTTTTTTGAGGTATGCCTGCGATCATGTGTTCAGATCTTGATGTCAAAAAGCTTGCAAAACCTTTCAAATTAACTTTGCTTGGAAAATTTTATTTGTGCCAACCAAATTTGGATAAGATTTGATCATTTTTCCATAACCTTAAACTTTTAGGTGCTTTCTCTATTATCTTGATCGATCCAAGACATATTCTGATTCAACTTATGAATGATTTGGATTATTCAAGGGTTTTCTCACGTCGATCTTATTTTGTCTTTAATTGTCAAATGCATTTGTTGAAGTGGTCTCCCATTTTTTATATAAAGGAGGAATCATCTACTATTCTTGTGTGATTAGCTCTTCCAAATATGAGAATCCACTATGTTACCTAATAGGTTTTATTTGCTCGGGTTTTTCACGGCCGCTCCAAATTGATCACGCGATCCGTGAGATCCCGTCCTCTGTATTCATATATTTGAACTTGACATATCTAAAAACAACTTAAGTATGTTTGGATCAGATTTGAAAGGTTTGGTTATTTACAAAAGATTAAATTTAAAAATTTTCCAATTTTTTGTTCCCTTTGCAAGATACATGGTCATGATAATTCAGAATGTTTTATTCTTCAATCGCATCTTAAAAAGAAAATTTTAAATGATTCTAACTCTAAATTAGCTACTGATAAAGTTAATAAAGCTATTTTTGTGCCTAAAAATAACATAAATGTTGATATTAGGTCAGATTCTTTAGAATCTTCTGATGTTCTGAAAATTGTTGTTTTTTCTTCTCATTCCAACCATGATAAAGGTACTAATAATGTTGAAAAACATGATTTTTCCAACAAACTTTTTTTACATGAGATTATGCCTATTATGGCTAATTCCAAATTCAAAGAGGTTGAAAAAAATGATGATTCATTCTCCAATGAGTCTATTCCTGCTTCTTTGCTGGCATTAATTAATGAGAATGAAGTTTTAAATGATAACATGAATGTGGCTAAAATTCCTAAGCAAAACACTAGTTTTAACATTGGTAATTGTGCTTTGAATGGTATAATTTTTCTCCTTCCCTCTAATTTAAGATCTTCTTCATTCTAATCCCACTTTTCAACAAAATGCTGATTTGGAAGAGGGGGAAGTTGTGATTAGAGATGTTCTTACTGATCCTTATCCTTTTAATAATATTCCTAATCAATCTCTTTCTGATGGTGACACTTTAGATAAAAATAGAAAATTCCAAACTTTCTTTAAAAAGAAAACTAAGAACTCTAAGAGCAACCTCCTAATCTTGCCAGATCTACTAGATCTGGATCCTCTTCACATAAATAATGTGTTGTTTCAATTTTTGGCTTAGGAGAGGATTTGTTATTCTTTGTCTCTCTCTTTATTATTTTCATATTATTTATTTTTACAATTTTATTTATGTCTACTTCTCTTCTATGGAATGTTAAAGGGATTGGTTCCCTCACCATAATCATATTAGAAATCTAGTAGAATTAATATATCCTTTTATTATTATTGAACCTCTTATACATGCCGATAAAATCAATCATGTTGCTAGAATGGTTAGTTTAATTTTTCTCTAACAATAAAATTTGGTGCTTTTGGAATAGACTCTTAAATGTTTTAATTTTATATGTTCTTCAACAAGTTGTCAATGCTCAAATTTCTTTTGGTGATTCTTGTGTGCTTGACTCTTTTGTTATGCTTCTTGCAATAGAGTGGAATGTTCTTTGGAGAATTTCAAAGTTTTGCTCTTTTTGTTAACAAACTTGTTGGTTGGGGTGATTTCAACACTTTTGTATTTATCTAAAAGAATTGGTTGCTCGCTAATATTTATTATATGGAAGAATTTTTATATATGATTCTTGATTACAATCTTATTGCCATTGGTTTTAAAGGCTCTAAATATACTTGGCAAAACTCTAAGCTCTAGCAATATTTTGATATAATTATTTTCAACTCTCGTTGGATTAATAAATGCCCTCTTACCATTATTGACCATTTGAGTAGAACTTTATCTAATCATGCCCCTCTTTTAGTGTCTGTTAAAGATAACTCTAAAAGATTAAACACCTCACCCTCTTTTAGATTTCAAAATATGTGGATTCAACATCTGGAATGTCTTAAAGTCATGGCCATTAATTGGATTGCCCCTTTACACCATGATAATTTCATTAGGAGTATGCATAGATTATGTTTTAAGCTTATAAAGGCTCAAACAAAATCTGCTTTGGTGGAACAAACATTCTTTTAAAAATATTTTTGCTAATATAAAAAACATGGAACTTTTGGTTGGTGATCTTGAAAATGTTGTTTGACTAATTCTTCTAAGCTTAAGGATTTGAATGAAGCAAAAGATAATCTTGTTAATTATCAGAATTTGGAAGAGACCTATTGGCAGCAAAAAGTTGTTGGTAAACATATTGCTGATGGGGACAGGAATAGTAGGTATTTTCATGCTTTTTTAATAAAAGAAGAGCTTTAAATTCTATCCAAAAATTAAAAGTGATAATGGAGATTAGGTCACTGATATTAATGTTATTAAAGATTCTATTATTAACCACTTTAGAAATATGCTTATTAAAAGCCACTCTTATGAAGCTATTTCTAATTCGCATTTGATCCCCTCTATTACAACCATTGACTTACTAGGTTGCCTACTAAAGATGAGATTGGTAAAGTTCTCAATAGCATGAACATTAATTTTGTTGCTAGTCTAGAGGGTTATACTACTCATTTTTTCAAAATTATTGGTCTATTATTAAGCATGACTTAATTGATGCTATTGTTGATTTCTTTTTTGGTAATCCTCTCCCTAAATATTTGTCAAGCACTTCTATTGTTCTCATACCAAAAAAACATAATCCAGATTTCAGACCTATTAGTTTTTGCACTTTCTTTAATAAATTGATTTCTAAAATTCTTGCTAATAGACTGAGTCCTTTACTTCAAATAATTATCTTTCTCAACCAAATTGGAATTTTTAGAGGGAGATCTCTATTTGATAACATTATTCTTGAGAACTTATTCATGATTTGGATCTTCCAACTATAAGTGATAACATATTTTTAAATTAGATATTTTTAAAGCCTTTGATAATATCTCGGGATTTCTTTAAATATCGCATTTATTTGGTTTCTCTAATAATTTTATTAACCTTATTAAAAACTATATTAATAATGCCTAGTTTTTTATTCTTCTTAATGGTGAAGCTTTAGGCTTTTGTCCTTCTTCTCATGATTTGAGATATGGAGATCCTTTGTCCCCTTATTTGTTTATTATTTTTGTGGAATATCTTTCTATGAGTTTAAATGATTTATTCAATAACAATCCTAGCATGTACTTTAGAACTCTTAGTGGTATCCCTATTTCTGATCTTAGCTTTGCTGATGATTTCATTATCTTTTCTAATGCTTCCTTTCATCATATGAAAAGACTTAAGAAATTTTTAAATAATTTTGGTAGAGAAAGTGGTCTTTCTATTAATGAAAGCAAGAGCTGCTTTATTACCTCCTCTAAAATTTCTAATAACAAAATCAATCATATCTTGAGAATCACTAACTTTAAACACCAACAACTCCCTCTTCAATATCTGGGTGCTCCTCTTTTTAAAGGTAAAAATAAATCTCATCCTTTTGACGAGCTTATCCAAAAATTTTCTAATAAAATTTTGTTGTGGGAATTTCACTTACTTTCTTTTGGTGGCAAGCTTACTTTGCTTAAGAGTACTCTTAATTGGATGCCTTTATGTCTTATTCAAACCATTATCCCTACTAATTCTATCTTAAATTGAATTGATTGTCTCATTAATAAATTTTTTTGGGGCTCTAATAATTTGGTTAAAAGGATGCATTGGACTTCTTGGCATAAATGTCCTCACGTGAAGGTGGGCTTGCAAACCTATTCGTGAAGCTATTACCTTCTCACATAAACTATGGAATTTTAGAAAAAAAGATAGCCTCTAGGCTAATTTTGTTGACTAAATACTGTGGTTAGCACCCTCTAATCTATACTTATAAAGTGGATGACTCCGCAATTTGGAAAAGGCTTTACTCCATTATATGGGAGGCTAAATCCTTGATATCTTGGGGTATAAGTTCAGGATCTTCTTTCTTTGGGCAAGGCAACTAGATTGGTGGTTGTTCTATTGATTTTTTTTTGTCTACCCATTATACTACTGGTACTAAAGTTAACTCCTTTTAGCTTAATAATAGGTGAAATGATAATAAACTTAGCAAATTTATTCATATTCTCTTTTGGATAAACTTACTAATATTCCTATCCCTTTTAACAAGCATGATCAAATTCTTTTTAAGCTATATTATAATGCTAATTTTATTCTTAAAGATGATTGGAATTATATTAGAGATGCTCATATTTCTTCTAATGTATTTATTCAACTTTGGAATAATATCATCTTTATCTCTTATTCTATCCTTTCTTGGAGAATTCTGAAAAACTTCATTCCTGTTGATTCCTTACTTTGGGGTAAAGGTTTTCATTTGCCTTCAAAATGTTATTATTGATTTCATATTGAAAATTTTAATCATGTTTTTTCAATGGTACTATTGCCTCCAAATTATGGTTTTGGTATGATGAACTTTTTAACACTAAACATTTCCATGGTTTTCTTTCTTTATATCAATTTCTTGAATCCTGTTTCCGAAAATCTATGAAAGGTCATATCAATGTTTTAATTTCCATTACCCTTATTTGGTTCATATGGATGGATAGAAATGATGCTAAATATAATGGTATTCTTATGAATCATAAAGCTTGTCTCTATGCTTGATTAATGGCTATAGACAAAGCTATTGACATTTCTTTGCAAAAAGGTTTCTTTAATATTTGGATTAAAGTTGATGGGGAATGCAGATTTTCTCATTGAAATTCTGACTTCAACTAAGATGGGGAATGCAGATTTACTCTACCTTCTTAATCATACTAGAACACTCCTCTGTATGCTTTAAAATTTCACATTTGGCATGAAGGAAATGCCCCAGATTATCCGCTAATCTAGGTGCTAAATTAAATGATCTCATTCTTTATGATCATCATAATTTATCTAGATAATTGAGAGGCTTGGTTAATCTGGATAACATTGTATTACCTTATCTCATAAATTAATTTTACTCTGTGTATTTTAGGTTCTCTATGATTTTCTCTATGTGCATTTTTATTTTGCTACATTTTTCTAGTTGTTTCACTCTATTATCTAGTTTGTGCTGTAATACTTGGGAGATCTCTTTGTGGTGGTGGCTAGCTCATTCCTCTTTGTTGGAGAGGCATTCTCTTTGGCTGACGATTTTATTTAGGGATTTAAATGTCAATAGTTTCTTCATGTGCCGCCTTGATCTTGTGGTGGCCTCCTTTTGGGTTATGCCTCTACATGGTTTTGGCTTTTCCCCATTGTTAATTGGTCCATGTTTTGCCTCTAATTTTGGCTGGTTGTTTCCTTACATAGGGAGGTTTTTCTGCTGCCATTTTTTGGCTTGGTGGGTTCTGTTGTTTACTACTACCCTCCACATGGATATCTTGGGTGGCTATTATTTCATGGCTATTATCGATCTTTTTACTTTTGAATTTTTGCTGGGCCTTTTGTTTGTGTCTGGATGGGGCCTTGGTATATTTTGTTGCCACTCTAGTTTGCTATTTTTGGTTGGGTGGTCCTTCCAGGCTGTGGCTTTTTGTCTGATTGGGTGATTCCCATTTGTTTCTTAGTTATTTTGGGTGGCTTCCTGTTGGTTATCATTATGCTTCTCTTTCTCTGTGTTAGGATTGCTTCCCTTTTGGAATGGCTATTTCTTTATCGAAGTTGGCTCATCTGCTGCTTTGTTAATTGGATGGATGGTCTTGTATGGGTTTGGTTGGTGGTTGGTTTGGTTTCCTTTAGGTTTTCTTTTTGATCTGTTGTTAGCTAGTAGGGTTAACCTTTTAGTGGTTTTCTTTATTCTAGTTTTGGCCTTATGGTGGCTAGGTGCTGCTATTTTCCTGTGGTTGTCTTTCTCTTTTTGATGGTGGTATTGTGATTGCCTTTTTATCTCTTGCCTTTACTATCTGGGTTGGACTGGTGGCTGCTGTTAGTGTTGGCCATGACCTCTAATCTAGTTTGGAATTGGTGGTTTCTTGGTGCAAGTTGTAGGTTACTATTTTGGTCTTGGGCTGTTGCTAGTGGTTGTCTGGTGACTCTAGTGGGTTTGGTTCCTATCCATGATGGCTTTATTTTGGTGACAAATGCTCTTTCATTTCTACTATGGTGGTTTTGTTTGCAACTTCCTTTTGGGCTTAGTGGCCTTTAGTCGCCAGTGTTTTGTGTTTTTTCTGAGTTGAGGTACTAAAGAATTGTTGACTTTCACTTTTTGGAGGATTGCCTTCATCGAGGTAAGTGGGCTATAATGGTTGGGATGATTTCAATTTTCTTTTTTAGTAGATATGTGACTGTAATCCTTCTGAAGTCCTGATGCTCACATTTGTGGTTGCCCTAAGATGCAGATTGAGCCTGAGCCTCATTAGAAATTTTCTCTTATATTGCTCTTATTATGTGCTAAAGCTTGATTTTCTAGTGCTAATTACAATTTCTAGTTGCTTGTAAGATTCTTATACATGTTCTCGTAGGTTTCAATCCGGATGTGGATTGTGAAACTCTCAAAAGACTGACTTAGTAATGGGCTTTGGCGATCGTCTATTTCCTCTTATTTATTTTTGTCTTTATTGCTTTTATTTATTTTCTTTTCTTTTGTTGTATTAGATAGGATTTTTCTCTAGCTAAATGTAAAGAGAATTATCCCTCTTAAGGACCTTGTACTCATTCTTTGTAATAAAATTCTCCCATTTGTGGGTTTTAAAAACCCTAAACCCCAAATCTTAAACCCTAAACCCTAAACCTTAAACCATAGACTAACCCTAAACCTTAAAAATGAATAAACTATACTAAATAAAAAATAAACCTAAACTGAATAAACTAAACTAAATAAAAAATAAACCTAAATAAAAATAAAAAATCAAATAAGCTAAAATATATAAAAAATAAACTAAATAAACCTAAACCCTAAATAAAAAAAATAAACCATAAAACCCTTAAACATATAACTCAAACCTAAATAAACTAAACCTAAACCCTAAACCCTAAATTCACCAACCAAACCCTAAAACCCTACAAACTTAACCACCACTAAACCAAACCCTAAACTAACTAAACCCAGGCCTAAACCACTACTAATCCATAAACTAAACCCTAAACCTGGATCCTGGCTGTGAGCCCTAACCCCAAACCCTAAACCTGACCTAAAACAAGTCAAAGTCTAGGCCCTAAACTAAACTACCTGCTAACCCTAAACTCTCAAGATCCTAAAGCCTAAAGACTAAAACTATAAACCATAAACCTGACCATACCCTAAACCCTAAATAATAAATTAAATAAAATAAAAAAAAAATGTAAAATAAAATATATTAAAATAAATAAATACAAATACAAATCTAAACCTAAAATAAACTTAAAAATACCTAAAAAAAACCTAAAACTAAACTAAAAAAAACACAACCTAAAATAATAATAATAAAATAAAATAAACCTAAACCTAAACTAAAATAAACTAAACTTAAATAAATAAAATCTAAACCTAAACCTAACCTATACCTAAACTAAATAAAATATAATAAAATAAAAATAAACTTAAACCTAAACAAAAAATAAAACCTCAAAATAAATCTAAAATAACAACTTGGAACTTAAACTTAAAAAAATAAAATAAAAACCTAAACCTAAACCTAAAAATAAAAGATAAAACCTAAACCTAAAAAATAAAATAAAAATAAAACTTAACTAAAAAGATAACCTAAAAAATTAAAATAAAATACATAAACTAAATTAAATAAACCTAAATTAAATAAACTAAACTAAATAAAAATAAAAATAAACCTAAATAAAAATAAGAAATAAAATAAACTCAAATAAATAAAAAATAAACTAAATAAACCTAAACCTACTAGTTTACTTAATTTTAAAAAAAGAACTCTAAACCCTAAACCCTAAACCCTAAACCTAACTAACCCTAAACCCTAAACCTAAACCTAAAACAAACCCCAAACTTAAACCAACCCTAAAACCATAAACTAACCCTAAACCCTAAGAATGGGCAGAACCTTGATGGCAAAAACATCACTGCAACAAGGGTTAGTCTAGATCTGGCGGTGGAGGCGAAGGTGGAGGCGATGGTTATCACAGTGGTGGTGGGGGATCTGGAGGTTCTGGTTAATTTGTAGGTGGTGGTCAGAGCAATGGTGGTTATGAAGTCGGGAGGAGTGATGGAGGTTAGAGCTGTGGTGGAGGTAGAGGAAGAGATCCGACATATGACGGCAAATCCCACTACTTGAGAGGCAGGGGTTATTCTGATGGGAACTGGAGAAACTAAAGAATGGCGGATCTGAACTACTACTTATGGAATTGTGTCTTTATAGTAAAGACACTTATACTTATCTAAAGTTTTTGATTTGTTTTATGGGAGTTAATTTTTTATCTTGTCATCGCTTGTGTCTTATAAAATTTGGTGTGGTGCTTGGTTAATGAAATTGAAAAGAAGAAATGTTGAGTCAAATTTTATTATCTAAAAAAACCTTAAACCCTAAACCCTAAACTAAACTAAACTAAACCTAAACCTAAACCTAAACCTAAACCCTAAACCTAAACTCCACAAACCCTAAACCCTCACTAAACTTTAATAAACCACTAAACCACAACCACAAACCCTAAACCCTAAACCTAAACCTAAAACCCTAAACCTCCCAAACCCTAAACCCCAACATCCAAACCCTAAACCCTAAACCCTAAAACCTCCTAATCCTAAACCTAAACCACAACCTTGAATAAAGATGTCATTTGGAGTAGATCTAAAAAATGACCTAATCCTAACATATTTATGGTACCTAATGAAAATGTTTTTAAGAGAATTTTACTTGACTATTAGATATTTGAATATCTTAAACCCTAACCCTAAATCATATTATAATACATATATATTATAGTGTAATGTAGCATCTATATTTGAGCATGTAGTGATGTGTTTTGAGATGTTTTGAGTATATTATGGTATTATGTCTTATAGCCTATATTAATATAAATCATAAAAATATTGATTTAATAAATCAGATGATGAAATTTGTTAAATTTGAAGTGGGAATTAGGTTGTAGTACCAAAGATACCTAACAATTGTAGTCTAAAAAATAAGATTTTATGTTCAAAATAAATATTATATGTTGTAGCATAGTATAACATATATCATAATATATTGTTCCATGAACTTTAAATTTTTTAGTATTTTATAATCATGCAGTCGAGCCTACACTAGCATTATTTATAAAAATGTTGATTTAAATTTTAAAAATGGTGGAATTTGGCCAAATTCATAATAGATAGAGCATGGTATCATAATATATTATTTCAATTTAAAATATGTAAGTGATATGACTAAAATATATAGTTTTTTATTTAATTTTATGATTTTTATCTTAAGCAATCCCTTATGATGTGATATGTAATATAATATAATATAATATGTTATAGTGTATTATAATATAGGATGCCATAACATAGTGTAGCATCATGCATTATAGCATACTATTGTGTATTACTACTTGTTGTTTAGCATATTTTAGTTTGTTATAGTATGATGTAGTAGAGTTTGTTCTGGTATAATTCATAAAAATATAGATTTATAGGTTGAGATGTTGGGATTTTGCCAAATCTAAGGTAAGCTTTAGGGAACATCATTGGGGTGTGCTATGGTGTCATTTAATCAAAAGAATGGAATTTTGCATTCAAATATAAATGTTCATTTTCAATCAAATTTTATAATTTTTTTCTTAAAGTGATTCATTTTAAGGTGTAATGTAACATAATATATTATATGAAAGAATATTAAAATATAATGTACATAACAATATAACTTCACATATATATGAATGGTGGTGTACTAAATGTTATTGTACATTTTAGTATGTTTTACTTTTTTTATAATACATTGGGTCAAAACTTACAAAAATATTAATTTGAAGTTTAAGATGGAATAATTTGGCCAAAATCATCACACACCAAGTCGCAACATTAAAATTATACTATTTTATACCATTTTTAATAGAATATAATAACTTTACATGCAAAATGTACATTATACATATTTTGAGAAAATTTTGTTATTTGTTCCTTTTAAGTGATTGTAATGAGGTGTAATATTAGGCAATATATTATATTATAGCAAATTATAATATAACATTAAATATTATAATATAATATAGTGTGTTAATTGTCACTATAATATGTTTAGCAATATATTATATAATTAGTTTGAGCTTGCACCATCATAAAGCATAAAATGTTGATTACAAAGTCAAGATGATGTAATTTGAATGAATACATTGTTAGGATTTTGGTTGAAGTATTAAAGGTGTACATAAGTGAAGAAATAAAATTTAATAATAATTCCATGTCAAAGACATGGACGGAGATCCACTAGGGGATCACACACGCATTGGACATAACATGTGAGGGGTCTATGTCGAGGGCATAGAAGAAGAAAATCTATTGGGGATAAAGTTTTAATTTGATTTGATTATATGATTTGTGGAAAGAAGATCCACTAGAGATAAGAATCTTTAATCCACTAGGGATTAAAATCGAATCGACTTTACATTATTTTATTTTAATTGATATGGAGGCATATCTACTAGAGATATGGGCTCGAGTCTAATGGGGATCAGGTATATGAACCTTCCACTATGGAAGCAGGTTTGGGCTATCCATTAGGAATTAGGATATGAGTTTGATTTCATAGATTTATTTGGGGATGTATCCACTGGGATAAGAGTTTGGTTGGATTTCTTTGATTTAGACTCTATTGGGGGAGTTGGTTTAATTTGGCTCTAGTGGGGAGGTTGGTTTTGAATTTGACTTGTTTGCTTGACTTTTTTATATATGATTTGGGGCTCCATTGGGGAGAAGGGTAAGATTTAACTCTACTAGAGAAAATTAGATTAGGTTTAATTTAATCTTAGTTAATGTGTGGACCTTGTTAGTGTGCGATGGACCCAATGAGAATGGGCTATATCAGCATTGAATTACCTCAGGTTTACAAATCCAAAGGGATAGTCTACCATGGAGAAGAGCTAGCAACCTAAAGGTTTTTCCTTTCGGTGCAATGGATGTGCTAGGAAGAAGGCGTAGTAGAATTACATCTTATAAAGTGTGGAACAACCATTGGGGTGACCTATTGGAGGCATAACAAATTGAATCTGACCTAGGGTCATTGAGTGAATGGCGTTAAGGACTTGATGTGAGCTCAATCAAATTTGATAAATTTAATTTATAGACCAAGTTAGTGTATGGTGGATCCACTGAGAAGGGGCTATATCAGACTTGTCCTATCTCAGATTTATAAATCCAAAGGGATAGTCTACTGGTCATGGGGTAGAGCTAGCCAACTTAAGGGGTTTCCATTGAATGTGTAATGATTATGCTAGGATGAAGGTGTAGCAGACTTACATCTTCTAAAGTAAGGAACAACTGATGGGGTGACCTGTTGGTACCATAACAAATCGAACCCGACTTAGGGGTGACTACTGAGTGAATGCAATTGAGGACTTATATCAACTCAAGAGTAGTCAGGTGATTCCTATAGGGAGTTTTGCTGACACTACCCTAAAGATAGGATGCTTTCTTGGGAAAATGTACTGCTAGGGTTGCCCTCCTATTCCATAAGTGAATATATATTTTGTTTATATGTTTGCATGGACCTGGTGTGTGAGGACCACGAGAAGGGGCTATGTCGACCTATCTCAAATTTATTAGACCAAGGAGAATCAACACATATAGATTCTCCAACCAGGGTGGTTAAGGAAAGGGAACTATCTATATGATAGTAAAGTGTCTAAATATTGGAAAGGATATCATCCAAATATCACCCCATGGGAGGTGATGCTAGGGCCATTATCACATAAAAGAAAGCCTATAAGTGTATGGTGTCCAACTCAAGGAGAAAGCATAGTAAACTTACATTTTCCAGTGGTGTATCCCGGTGCGAGAACTAACCAACCTAAGGTGTATCCATCAGCATGAGTGGTTTATTCATCATCATAGTGAGAACCAAATAACCTAAGGTGCCCATCGGTGTAAAACAATCAATCTGGAAAGAAAGCATGTAGGCTTACAACTTTCTAAGAGAAATAGATCATTGGGATAGTAAGTATGTCATTGGGACGATGTTATACCTAGGCGCTAAGGAGCCTCGGAAGGATTAGACCAATACTTAAAGTAGTAAAGAGGGATGGAGACACTAGGGGACTTATCCTAAACCTCAAATATACTCGACCCAGTCAGTGCACGAAAGCTAATCCAAGAAGAAAGTGTAGCAGACTCACGACCACTTAAATGAAGCCAACATGATGTAAATTATCAGCAATGTAATAAAGCCTCCCAAACGAAAAAAGCGCTCATCGGTGTAAGGAAAGCATAGTATACTTACATCCTCCAAAGCAAGAAGACCACTGGGGTGACACGCTAGCAGGGTAGCATGTTAGCTCGACCTAGAGCAGCCACTGAGTGAGTGTCATTGGGGAAGTTATCTCAACTCAGAGTAGCCCGGGATAAAATATACATGTTTGTTTTATATGTTTGTGTGTAGTTTGTGTTTTTGTTGTGTCGATGAAGGATAGGATACCATTCGGGTTCCTTTCACTTACCCTAAACACATTATGGTGGATTTGCAAACAAGAATACTTTCAACAACGAAGAGATTGAATTTGAAATAAAATTTTCATTAATGATAATTGCTTTCAAACATAATTTGTAATATTTCTTTAAGTAGAGCCCATTGACTAGAAGCTATGGGCTCTCTCCCTTATGATTAATAAGCTGATAAGATCATCCTTGGTAGGCCTTCTCTATGGCAAAAGGGCCTTCCCAAGTGGGTTCAAACTTGCCTCCCATCATACGACGGGCAACAATTGGTCTCCTTAGAACTAAAATAAGCTCTCCTACTTGAAAAACTCTTGAATGGACCAACTTTTTATGAGCTTGAATCATTTTAGCTTTGTATAACTCAAGGTTTTGGCATGCTCGTAGGCATCTCTACTCCAAACCTTCGAGCTCTTCTAACCATTAATTGGCATTCAATTTTATCATGATCTTGCTGCCCATAGCTATCCTTAGTGATGGGAGTTGGACTTCTAATGGTAGAATGGCTTTAAAACTGTACACTAAGGAGAAAGGAGTATACTAAGTGGAGTTCTACATGTAGTGTGGTAGGCCCACAAGGCTTCAGCTAAATGCTCATGCCACTATCGGTTATTATTGTCGAGTGTCTTCTTCAGTTTTTGGATGAGAGTTTTGTTGAAGGCTTCTGCTAAGTCATTTGCTTTCAAGTAGTTGATGGTAGAATATCTCTAATCTATGCTGTGTCTCTAGGAAAAGTGGTTGATCTCAGTGTTCTTGAATGCAATACCATTATTAGATATAATTCATCGAGACATTCTTAACCTATATATGATATGGTCCCAAAAAAACTGGAGCACAAGCTGAGTTGTGACCTCTCTGAGTGGATTCACCTTCTCCTATTTAGAAAAGTAGTCAGTAGCAGCTAAGATGAACTAATGACCTTTGAAAGATGGATGATCAATCAAACCCACTATGTTGGTACCCCAACACTCAAATGGCCATGAGGCTAATGTTGGACGTAGAATATTGGGTGGTTGGTGTAGGACCACACCATGTATTTGACATTAGTGGCATCGCCTAGCTGTATCCATGCAATCTTTGATCATCGATATGGCTAGTAATATCTTAGTCTCTTGATCTTGGCTTTCATCTTCAGACCAGATTGGTTGGCTTCATGCTTGTCTAAACAATATAATCACACTTGATCAAAAAACTATTATGATAAGAAACCAACCACAAGAGCATAGGAAAGTGCTTTTTGCTTCATCTAATGGGCTTGGGACTTCTCTTGAGGTAGTTTGAATTTATTTAGGTAATCCATGAATGGTTTCCTATAATCTAACTCCTCATCCTTCTTGGCAATGGTGACCTCCCCTTCAAGAGAGTATATTTTTATGAGTTTAATATCAATAAGGGATAAGACTTATCTAGTTTGGACCTTTATTGATATGAACTCATCCTCTAGACATGCCAACTCCTTAGCAAGCTTGGCTAAAGCATATGCTACAACATTCTCTCTTCGAGGAATCTTATAAATGCCAACTCTATGTTGTACTTGTGGTAGTGATGGAGCTTGGGATTTATAACCTTATAGGACCCAAGGATTTGGTTGATAACAAGCTAAGAATCCCCAAAGCTGTTGATGTTCTAAATGCTTAGAGTAATGACTAACTTCAGACCAATAATCAGAGACTCATATTTGGCTTCATTATTGGTGCAAGGATTGGACAGATGATGTGAGAATCTCATCACATCTAGGTCTAGAGTTAAGATAACTATTCTTACCCCTATCTTTCTTGAAATAGTAGATTGTGGTTCTTCTACTCTTTGAGAGGAAGCTGTACCATCAAAGTACATCTCTCAGTGATGAATTCTAGTATCCCCTAAGTTCATGATTTGTTTATCAGGGTTGTGCCAACCATCCAGATAGCGTCAACCGTCTCATATGATATTATAGTGGGTTGATCCTAGAGATCAAGTTTACCTTATGAGAAATCATGTAGTGCTGTAGCTTTTGGGATGCAAAGATTAAAGCTAGGAAATGCTTCCTAGTGGGTGGATAATTAGCCTATGCAGGGATTATATGATGGCTGAAGTAGTAGAGTGCATTTTCCTTCCCTTCATCATTGGCTTGGACCAACAAAGCACCAAGGGTGTCATCTAATACAGTAGTGTAAAGTATGAGTGGCTTGCTCGATATAGGGGTTGCTAGAATCGATGACATCATTAAGTAATGCTAGATGTCTTTAAGGGCATGCTCACACTTGTCATCCCACTTGAACTTGGTGTCCTTTTTGCAAGTGCTGAGAATGGCTTACATCTTCTCAATAGGTTGGATATAAAGCATCTTAGATATGCCAACCTCCCTTGGAATGATTTGAGTTGAGTTAAACTATTAGGGGGTGGCATTTCTAATATTTCCTTGATCTTCTCCAGACCAATTTTGATTCCATGATGTCAGACAACAAACCTAAGGAATTTCCCTAAAGCTACTTCGAATGCACACTTTAGGGGGTTCATTTCATTTTGAAGAAAAATAATCTTAACTATTTAAAAACTACTCTTAAGTTAAAGAAATGGTCTTCCTTTTCTCTACGATACGAGATCATCGACATAGCACTCGACTTGATGATGAGAGCTCATCAAAGATTCAGTCATAACTTGGTATGTCATTAGAATTTTAAGGATGAAAGGCATGACCATATAGTAATAGATTTTGATCAGGGTTCTAAAAGCAGTGTTTCTTTCATCTTCAGGGGCCATATTTTTTTGGTTATATCTAGATGAGCCATACATGAAAGAGAAGACTACATGAGATGAGGAAATGTCCACCATCAACTCCAGAATTGGTAGTGAAAATTCATCATTTGTACATGCCTTATTTAAATACTAAAAATTGATGCATATGTGAATTTGGCCAATATTTTTCTTATCTGGGATGACGCTAGCTAACCAGGTAAAGTATTTTTCTTCTTGGATGAAGCCAGCATCGATCAGTTTCTTGACTTTGAAAAAGACATGTTATTCTATGTTTAATTGTATGCATCTAAGAGCTTGCTTGATAGGGTTAGCAGTAGACACTATTACTAGTTTATGGACCACTATGTTCGAAGCCAATCTAGGAATCTCTTCATAACTCCATTCAAAATAGTCCTTAAACTTAGTTAATAGCCTAACTAAGTCATCAGTTTCAATTTCATTCAATAAAGAACTGATGTATGTCAGGCGTGGATCTTTTTTAGTTCCTATTTTAATTTCCTTGAGCTCGTCGATGGTTAAGTTGATCTCTTCTTCGAACTCTTGCAGTGCATCTTTCACTTCAAAATCATCTGGATCATTTGATGTTTCTAAGCATAGCTCCTCATAGGAGTTAATATGATTTGAAAATAACCCACCAATTTTAAATGATTGGTGATGATTATGTAATAATCATCATCATTTGACCCGCGAATCCTAGTCTCGATCTTCATTGAGAACTTTTGCATTTGTTCTCCATATTCTTTTGAAGTAGTTTGACCTATCTTTGACCAAGCATATGGGATTAACCCTTTCTTTGATAAATTATGAACACAAAGAAAGTACCAATAAAAAGGTAATTCTATTAAATCTTTATATAAATCATTCTCAAGATTTACATCAACTTCTTGACTTAAGGATGATGCTCCTAGAAAGAACCTCACGATTTCACACTAGTGGATGACAGGGGCTTTCTTAACTACCAAACCCTCGGCTTTTTAAGTGGAAAGTGGGGTTAGAGCTAAAGTTCCCAACTGATGCCTAACTATTTCACATATAGACTTGGATACACTTATGCTTTACTTTGGAGCCATCATCATCTATCTCAAGTGTCACCTCAAGAGAATCTGGCGAAGTCTGGTGTGCTAACCATACTCATCCTATGAATGAGATTCTAAGTCTATATGGATAGCAGGTGTACTCTTAATAGTTGGGACATATCTTCTATTAGGTGGCCAATAAGGAAGTTTTCCACCCCTAGGACTACCTCTAAACTGGCCTCTTCTTATGCTTGATGGAGGTTAGGTAGTCTTACCCATATGTTCGAATGGAGTAACGAACTGTGGGTGGAATCAAATGTGAGCTCACTTCCTCGTCAAGTCTATTTTCTCTCCCTTCTATTAAATTTTTTTCATTTTCTCTTTTCTTTTCTTTTTTTCTTTCTTTTCTTTTTCTTTTCTTTATTTTTAAACTTTGTCCAAGTTCGTAGAATACATGTTGATTTTGAGGAGGTAAGTGCATCCTCATATGCTCATTGTGAACTATAAATGGCTTGAGATCTCCTTTGACATAATAGATGATCCCACCTTTCATGAACTTCATACATTGATGTAGAGAGGATGGAGGATGGAACTATATTATCTCATGTATCCATGGTGTCCCAAGCAAAGCATAAACCCTAACCCTAACTGTAAACCTAAACCTAAAGTAACTAAATAAATTAAAAAATAAACCTAAACCCTAAGAATGGGCAAAACCTTGACGATAGGAATATCACTGTCAACTAGGCTCAGTCTAGATATGGCGATGGAGGTGAAGGCAGAGGCAGCGATTATCATAGTGGTGGTGGAAGATCTGGTGGTGCTGGTAGATATGGAGGTGGTGGTCATAGTAGTGGTGGTTATGGAGGTGGGAGGAGCGATGGAGGTTATAGTCGTGGTGGTGGAAGAGGGAGAGATCAGGGATATGATGGTGGATCCTTACTCGAGAAAGAGGTGGTTAAACTAAAGAAATTGAAGAATAGTTGATCCGATCTGATGTTTATGAAACTGTGTCTTTACAATATAGATGGTTTAATTTATCTAGGGTTATTTATTTGCTCTACGCATGCTCATTTTTTATCTATGTTGTCTCTTATGTCTTAGAAAACTTGGTGTGTTACTTGGTTGATAAAATCAAAAAGAAGAAATGTTGAATTTGAATTTGTTTTCTATTAAAAAAAATCAAAACCCTAATAAACTAAAACACAACCTACTAAACTTAAACCCTAAACCCAAAACCCTAAACCCTAAAACCCCAAACCTAAACCTAAACCCTAAACCCCCCCTAAACCCTAAACCCTAAACCTAAACTAAACTAAATAAAACCTATAAATAAAATAAATAAAAACTTAAACCTAAATAAAAAATAAAATAAAATAAAATAAAATCTAAACCTAAACCTAAAACCTAAACCTAAAATTAAAATAAAATAATAAATAAAACTAAAATAAAAATAAATAAAACTTAAATTAAACTAAAAAAAATAAATCTAAAATAAAATCTAAATAAAAAAAAACTAAACATAAAATAAAAATAAAAATAACTTAAAATAAAATAAAATAAAACTAAATAAAATCTAAACTTAAAATAAAACTAAACCCTAAACTAAAAAAAAAAACTTAACCTAATGACAAAATAAAATAAACCTAAACCTAAATTACACTAAATAATAACTAAAACCTAAACCTAAACTAAAATAAACTAAACCTAAACACTAAAATAAAATAAATGAAAAAAAAACCTAAAAAACTAAAAATAAAAGCTAAAAATAAACCTTAAAATAAAATCATGAAACCTAAAAACCTAAAAACAAAAACCTAAAAACCTAAAAAAATAAAATAAAATAAAATAAAAAACAAAAAATAATAATAAAACTAAACTAAAAATAAAAAAACAAACCAATAAACTAAAAAAATATAGAAACCTAAACTAAAATAAATAAACTAAAATAAATAAACTAAACTAAATAAAATAATCTTAAATAAAAAAAATAGACTAAAATAAATAAAAATAAATGAAATAAACTAAATAAACCTAAACCTATGAGTTTACTTAATTTAAAAATAACCCTAAACCTAAAATAAACCTAAAACCATAAACCCTAAGCCTTAAAAGTCCTAAACCTTAAACCTAAACCTAAACCTAGAAACCATAAACCAAAGCCAAGCATTAAACCCCAATTACCAAACCCTAAACCCTACTCTCTCACCCTCCTAAACCTAAACCTAAACTATAAACCCAAACCCTAAACCATAAACCCTCACATAACCCTAAAATAAACACTAAATAAACCATAAATCCTAAACCCAAACCTTAAACCTAAACTAAACTTATTTTTTACTTTTGGCTTTGGGTTTTTGACCTTTTGTTTTTTGCTTGGTCTAGTGGTTGCTATCTGGTGGTTCTTGTCTTTCGAGCCTAGGTTGGCTTCATTTTTTAGGCTTGGTGGCTGTTGTCTTCTCTACATTGTTACTCTGGTTGCTAGTGGATGAGATGGTTTTTTGTTAACTTTATTATTTTGGTTGGTTTGTTAGCTCTCCTATTGAACTCGAATTACTTTTTATTGGTATTTCATGGTTGAATGGGTGGCCTTTCTAGTGGGAACTATTGCTGGTTGTTTCCATTATAGGCCTTCTTTTGGAGAATGTCCTAGCTACATTTTTGGGGGTTGCCTCCTAGTTCCTTATTATTTGTTGTTGGATCCTTCTTTTTTTGTGATTTTTTGTTTATTTATTATTTTGGGATTAGCCTCTGTTGGGTGCATTTTTTGCAGCATGTTTTACATTATTATTATGCTTTTTTTGTTAGCCTTATTGGGAAGTTTGGTTTTTTGTCTGGCTAGTTATTTGTTGTTGCCTTTCTATGGTGGTTGTGCTTCTTTTGGACCTATGTTGTGTGGTGCTTTGTTGGTTTTCTACTTTTCCTTAACTATTGGGGATGCTTCCTTTATTGGTTACTTATGATGGGCTATTCTTTGGTGGTTGCATTATGGATGTTTTACTTAGCTGGTTTGGTTAGAGGACTTTTAGTTGTCCTTGTAATCTTGGTTGGTTGATTTTTTTCCTTGTTGGTCTTTTCCTTCTTCTTGGACAATTTGCTGGAGCCTTTTGTTGTGTTGGCTGAACCTTTGTTGATCCTTTTGGTGGTTGGTGGCTACCTTTGTCCCTCTTTTATTTGGTTATTTTATCTTTAGGTAATTTGCACTCGCTGCAACTTATGTTTCCTTCATTTGATGGTCTCATTTCTGAGCTATTTATCATTTTTGGTTGCCTACCATGGTTTGGCTCGGTAACTGCTACTTGTTGGGACTTTGTCTTTAGGGCTCCTATCTTAGTTTTGTTGGCTATTTCTCTTATAATTGGCATGGGTCTGGTGCTTGCTGATGGCTGGTTCTGGTTTTCCCAAGTTTGGAGCTTGGATGGGTATTTGGATAATGGTTGTTGTTGTTGTTTTGACTTTGTTCTAGCCTCTCTCTAGGTTATTTTGATTAGTCTATTATTATTTTTGTTTGGTGGTTTTACTGCTAGCTGGTTGCTGGTCAGTTGCCCTTTGTTTAATGGCGCAGGATCTAGAACTCTATGGACTACTAGCCTTGGATGTTTTCTTGTATCAGGTATGCTGGCTATGATGGATTTGATGTTACTTACCTCTTCTCTCTGGTTGGAAGCATTACATATAATTGTAACCCTTCTCTATGAAGATTGGAGGCTCAAATGTATTATTTCCCTGTGGGATGATCCTAATTGAGCTCGAGCCTTCTCATTCTCAACTCTTTTCTTTTCCTCTCTTTGTCTTTATCCATTTTAGCTATGACTTTTACATTTGTAGTGTTTTGTAGATTTCTTTTATAGGTTGGAACTTTATGGAGGGAATGTTCATTACTCAGTCAACCTAAGTTTGTTGATGTGGATCTTTCTTATCTTACTTTCTCAAAGGAATCATGAAATGCTGTTGACTCATCCTTTTAATGTTTTCAAGATTTGTTTTAGTCTTACTTTGTGTCTATTTCTCCTATGCTTTTTAGCTGTTGTATTTGCACTTTTATTTTCTATTCTTTTTCTAATGTACTTAGATGGGGGTTTAGCTCTTTAGGTTTTTTGTATCTCTGAGAGTAGTAGAAATTTAGAGCTTTACCCCCTTTTAAGGACATTGTATTGTTTCCTTTTATGGTAATAAAATTCTAACTTCCCCCAAAATAAACCCTGAACCATATATAACCCTAAACCTTAAAACCCTAAACCCTAAACCTTAAACCCTAAACCCTAAAACCTAAACCCTAAATAATAAATCATAAAACCTAAACTAAACACAACCCCCAGCAGAAAACCTAAAACTTAAAACCCTAAACCTTAAACCTAAACAAACCTACAAACCCTAAACCCAAATCCTAAACCTAAACCTAAAGTAACTAAATAAATTAAAATATAAAACAAAGAAAAACCTAAACCCAAACCTAAACCCAAGAATGGGCGAACCTTGATGGCGGAAGAATCATCACCTTCAGCTGATCTAGATGGTGGAGGCGAAGGAGGTGACTATTATTGTAGTGGTGGTAGGAGATCTAGAGGTATTGGAGGATATGGACATGGTGGTCAGAGTAGTGGTGGTTATGGAAGTGGGAGTAACGATGAAGGTTGCAACTATGGTGGTGGCAGAGGGAGAGATCAGGGGATATAATGGTGGATCTACTAAGGTCGAGGTTACGATGGGAATTGGAGAAATTGAAGAACAAATCGATCGATGTTTATGGCGTGTCTTTATAATAGATAGAGTTCTAGTTATCTTAAATTTGTTATATGCATGCTCATTTTGAATCTATGTCATCACTTGTGTCTCAAAAAACTTTGTGTGTGTGGTGTTTATTTTTGAGATGTGGGACATCACACAGATCGTAGGGGATACTTATTGAAATGATTAGGTATGGAATTAAAGAAAGATGCACTATTTCAAAAGATAGAAATTATCACCCTATAATAGATTTAATCACCTAATAAGGACTCTAAGGCATGATGGGTATTTGAAAGTACCGAGATCTTTACTTTACATGAAAAGTAAAGTAGCATTTATATTAAAAGGGTTCATAAGTTTCCTATAGTGGCAAGCCTTCATAGTTAATTACATCCTATGGGATGTGAATACCTTAAGAATACTCTTGATTAAAGTAGTAATTAAAGTCTCCAAAGATTTCAAGGCAAGACTATCAGAGTATTAGTTATATTGGAAAATTAAGTGGGAAAACTCAAGGAGATGACTTATTATCAAAGCCAAAAGAAAAAAGTAGGGAATGCTCTTGATATAAGGAAACCTAGTGAGCATTTCAACCTATCCTATAATTGGGCCTTATAATTTTGAAATTGAAGAGAAGATCAATTTTGTTAAAGTTCACATTTCTTTAGAAAGCTAGGACTTGTAATCCAATAATACAAGATTGTGGTAATGCCTAAGAGGTTAGGATTAATGCTTGTAGCCCAAAAGAAATAGCCACCTTTGATCATAAATCTAGGGAGCTTTAGCATAAGCCAAAGCTTGACCTAAATCTAAGCAAAAATGGGCATATGATTTAACTCTGTAAGAGAGGATAAAATGCCTGACTGTTGAACTTACGACCGTTTGGAGTGGCAGCCAATTAACACCTCCTATGATTTGAATCCATGAAGTCTGATCATATGATTTGCAAGATTAGTTATGCTATTGTTTAATTAGAAAGAAACTAAAGTCCTTAAACCCACTCCCTAAGAGACTAGCATGAGTGGAATGAGCATATGACTTAGTCTAGTGCAAAATATTTTCAAATTTTATTTATTTTGACACTTCATTTTGATAAAGACTTTGGGTTTTTGATGTCTACATGCAAGATGAAATAAAGTTGTTGGCTAAATCAGCAAGAAAGGAGTGTTTTCCAACACAAAGTATGTCCTCATAAGTCAAGCATTCCCCTATCATGCAAGGATGGAAATTCCTTATTTTCAAGAATGAAATAATATGATGTGTATATTGTTGGCCATTCGGCATTCAACTAAAGGATTGCTAAATCTTTTAATTATCTTGATTTGTGTCCTAGGCTTTATGTAAGGTTATG
The DNA here is from genome assembly GCA_021442155.1 of Cymbidium sinense. Lineage (NCBI taxonomy): Eukaryota > Viridiplantae > Streptophyta > Magnoliopsida > Asparagales > Orchidaceae > Cymbidium > Cymbidium sinense. The sequence goes on along the minus strand of JAKCPB010001574.1, from coordinate 38,164 downwards.
AATTGTTTAAAACTTTAGTTATGAGTTATAGTTGGGTAGAAAGTTTAATTTTTCTAAGAGCTTAATCGCATTCAGGCCACACATTCAAACATCAAACATATAAAGAAACTAAGAAGAATCCTAATTATGCACTTTAAACACAACATCAAATATTTTTTATTGTTAATACAAAAGATTAAGAATTGATGTGATTAGTTCTTGCCATACAACCCAAAAAAGGTATGAGCTCTATATACATAAAGAATAATTTACAATTTACAAATGATAAATGCTATGGGGGTCTTCAAATTTTCATGTCTTCATGTATCTTCCTCCTTCTTTGATTTGATGCTCCATTTCAAAGGCATCACATATCATGAGACAAAACCTTAGCCAATGCTCATCCTTATCCTCCATAGCACTAATCCTAATTTCTAATGCAAAATTAACATTAAAATAAGTAAATCTAACTACACACCTACAAACAAGTGTTAGCTAAACACACATACAAGAAGTTATATTTATAATTTGGACTTTATCACCACATGGGTAACCAAGCCCATCTGTCCTAACTTGGATTATGCTTAGGGGCTTAAGCAACATGCAAAGAGAGCATTTATATTTATTTTTAAGCGGCCCCTTAAACATAATCCCTTATAAAAAATATGATTAGGCTAATCACGACCTACCATTTAGTCTATGAAACATACACTATAATATCTAGTCTAAAATAATACGTCACAAAAAAAAACATGCACTATCCTAACATAAGGCTAGAAGTGGTGACTTAATCTAATGTGTGTGTATTAAGGCTTGTGTGGTATGTCCTAACTAGGCTTTAGAGTTAAGATTTTCTAAGTATATAAAGATTCAACTTAAAGGGTGGTTTCACTTCAAGTGATTTAATTGATTTGCAAGTTTTAATTTGTGTTTTCTTTTGTTTCATATGACCTACACTTAGCAACTAAGTGTTGTAAAGAGAAGAAAAGATGTTGGCCTTTTTCATCCCTACCTTAAACCACATTATAAAGCATGTTAATTTGATTTAGTTCACTTTAGTGAATGGCTTATTACACATTTTAGATTAATCCTAAGTTTAAGTTCTCTTTAAATAATTCTATTCAATGTGAAAGGCTTCTTAAGATTAATTAAAATACTATCACATGACACATGCTAAATCATTTCTTTGTAACATGCATATGATTAAGTCTTAAGTATACCTACACATACAAAATCTTTTAGCACACTTGAATGATGGATTTGAGTATGTACATTTGAAGCTTTATATTTCTCCTATGATTGAATTATGTTATCAAATTAATTTAAGGCTCTATCTAAATTCTTATGCAAAATACATAAGGATGAAATTAAATAGGTATGTCATTGTTAGGAAGTGAGGTAATCAAATGACCTCCTTAGGTCTAGCTAAAGCCTCATATTCAGGATGTCCGGACTATATACCATTACATTCAAACCATATGTAAATTTACATGCATGAACATAAGAAAGAGAGCTCCAAATCACATGATCAATTAAATTCAATCACTTGAACAATTGCAAATGCATTTTTAATAAAAGGAAGGATTACCATTCTCTAATTAAATACACACATGTATGTATAAAAGACATAAGCAAGTATGTTCCTTTATTAAAGTGGGAAGGTAATCAAATGACCTCCTTAGGCTAGCTATAGCCTGTATTATTAAGATGTCTATATACCGCTTTTCCTAGATACATACACATGTATTCATAATTTGGAGAATGAAAATCATGCAAAAATTAATTTGATTGAATCATTTATGTATATGAATTAAAGCCTCATCCAATTCTAGTATTGACATACATAAGAATGAAATAAAATGGAGAATGTGGCATTATTAAACCAGGTAAGTGCGGTAATCAAATGACCACCTTGGGGCTATCTAAAGCCTCATATTTCTAGGTTGTCCAAACTATATGCCTATTAATATTCTCACTTACATAAATCAATGCATGAAAAAAAGGAAAGGAGCTTCACTTCATACATTTAAGCTATAATCAAATGCATCTCCTATGTATTTATAGCTAGCATTAATAGAATATGTAACCATTCATTTATAAGCTTTGGAAAATATATTTGGATTTAACAGTGATAATAGCCACACATATTATAAATTAAATCAACACATGCAAGCATGACATAAAGGAAAACCATTTGACTTAATTACTTTTGAAATGATGAATGTATGATTTCAAATAACATACAACATTTAACATGATTGGAAAGAAATGAATAATCATAAACATGTAATTTCATTCAATTAAATTAATTCCTAAGGACAATCAAATCAAATAAAAGCATTTAAAGAAAACCAAGGCTTTTTAATTATCACTTTCAATTTCATATTTGATTTGGTTTGAAAAATGAGGAAAGTTTTGATCCTAACCCATTCTCATGATTTAATTTTGTTTAATGAAAAGTAATTAAGTTGATTTTTATGGGTTAATTTGTACTATGCATTAAATCCATTAATTAATTAACCCTTACCTATGTTGCCTTAATTTAATTAACCATGTGATTATGATCCAACATGATATGTACATACATTGGAAATTAAATCAATGAACCTAAGAAATAAAGAGGCCAATTGGCTCACAATTAGTGATTATTTAAGTTAAGAAACTTAAATAAGTACTTTCATGGTTTTCCCACACGTGGGTTAACCATAATTTCCTTAAATTTCTTTAGGATATTGAACACCTAAATATCTACCGATGAATTGATTAATTAAGATTCCATGTGATTACAGTTTCAAATTGATTAACTAAGCAATTTAATTAATGAATTAAACCATCAATTAATCCCCAATTAATTAATTTCCATTCAAGTGAAATGGACTTAGGGAAAAGATTGGGAAAGAGGTCCCAATCACATTCCCCATACCGATTCATTATTTCACAATGATTAGAAAGCTTAATTAATGATTTTCTTACTGTTTAGAATATTAATTAATTACTTACTTAATTAGGAAAGTAATTAAGGTTAAGACAACCAATTTCCCAAATTAACCAAGCAATAAACCTAAGAAAATTATGGGAGGCAGAGGTCAAAATATAGAGTAATTAAGCTAATTAAGTTCTTAATTAAACTCAAATTAAGTTTTAATTACTATTCAAAATTAATTGGCATCAATTTTAATTGAATCCCTTATGAAATACCTTCAAAAAAATATATACATGCATTTTTATGATTTATCTATGATTTGTTATAATTTTTCAAAGTTTCAACTGATTTAAATGATTTTTCTTATTTTTTATAAAGTTTATTAATTTATTTTAACTATTTAAACTTCATAATGCAATATCTCCCAATCTATAAATCCTTTTGACTTGAATTTTTTATGGTAGGAAGATTTTAAGCTCAATTTTTATCTTTGAGAATTTCAAATCAATCTGATTTGTCTTTTTAGTTTAATTAATGAAATTTTATTTTTACAAAAGCTTAAATTAAGCTTACAATATTTAGTAAAATTTGGGGATTTTAGATTCATTGGATTCCTCTTGGAAAGACAAATCCAATGAGCCCTTATTTTTAAATTTTTAGTTAAATATTTTATTTTCTATAAATTTTTGAAGTTTCAAGTATTTTTAATTAATTTTTAAAAAGTAAAAAATCCCAAATTTCTCACTTAACCCAGTCAACACCTACGCATTATTGACTGGACCTCGCGATTCTATGTGGCATTTTGCAGTCGCCTTAGTAGATGAGTGGGAATGCGGATAGGGATGCATGGATCATCAACCATCTAATCGCTGACGGTCAGATTGATACATGATCCATGTGATCGTTAGAGCTACGTGATCATGCGATCGGTAGTTAATCTCCTTGAATAGGAGATCAGATAGCTGGCAGACAATCTAGTAGAAGAGGAAGACAGAACACTATTTTGGGTGGGATTTTTGCAATTCTTTTGAAAAATTGAATGAAACACTTCATTTAAGGCTCGATTTTCTTGCAATCTTCACTAAAAATCACTCCAAATGCATGGGAATGATGTAAAACAAAAACAAATGCAAGGGTAATGTAAAAGAAATTTTTAAAATCAAGCAAAAACCATTACAAATAAAAGAACCTAAGGCCAGCTATGATATTTGAAAATTTTTTCACCGAGGATGATTTCTAGTGGTGGTGATGATCCGAGTGTGCTCCTTAGTGCATGAATAAGCTTTGGCTCTTGCAAATAATGTATGGAAAATCCACTTGATTTTGATGGTTTTTGCTCAAAAACCAAGTGGGAATGGTTGCTAGTTTGTTTGAGATCTCTAGTAGAGTGAAATGAGTTTGTGATAAAGAGTTTTTTCCTCTCTATTTTTTGTCTCCTTGCAATGGCCAAAATTCACCTCATTCATGGTGATTTTTGGCTCTAAGTGGGTGTCCTTCGCTTGGGGTGGTTGGGATTCTCCTAAGGTGGCTTAATTTGGTTGCCCAAGGCATGGGAGGTGGTTGCTATGAAGGACAAGTGGGTGTCCTAGCAAACGGAGGTGGAGGTACTCCATCCCAATGGGGGAGGTGTGATTTCACCTCCCAGTCAGTGACCCAACCACCTCTTAGGTTAGGTTGGACAATGTCCTTGGAGCCTAGGTGGACCAATGGATGAGTGTTAAGTGGCCAAGGAAGAGAAATGACAATTTACATGGGTGTTTTATCTTATGTGATACCCTTAGCCCAAGGGTAGAGTGGTCATTCGATATTGAATTTGATTTGGACAGATTTAAAATGAATCAAAAGTGAGTTGGACCAAATTTCTTGTCACTTGGAGTTCATTTGGTTAGGTTTCTCTCAATTTGACTCAAGGTCAAAATGGGTCAAAATGGTTCAAAATAGGTTAGCTCAAGTTCATATGACTATTTTGAGAGGATTGTATGCTTTAGTTTGATTTAATTTGGATTTAATTTGGGTTTATTCTAATTTGACCCTTATGTCAATTTGGGTCAACTTGGGTCAAGAGGACCAATTAGGCTAGGTTTGGCTCAATTGAAGGTCAAGACATGTTTGAATATTGATTTTGGGTTGATTTGAATCATTGGTTTCAATGGATTTGGCTTAGGTTGCAATTTGGCTAGTTTGGGTTCATATAGGCTAAAGAGTTGACTTGGTTGTAGGCTAGGTTGACTTGACCCAATTCATATCAATTGATCATCCTAATGTGATCAATAATTGGCTTAATTCACTTTGATTTGGATTGAATTGGTTTATGGTTCATGTAGGTCAAATTTGGCCACTTTAGGTCAAGTGAACCAATTAGATTTAATTTGCTTGACTTGGGGTTGAGTTTGATTTAGTTGAGTTTATGTATAGATTTGAGATTGATATATAAATTCAATTGCAATTGGTTTGGATTCAAACGAGTTTTGGTTCATTTGAATATTTTAAGTCAAATAAGTTAGGTTAGCTTTAACTTGGGTTGATTTTGATTTGACTGGATGATTGTAGATTTCATTTATATTTGGATAGATGATTGAAGGAATGATTGATTCAATAGAAAATCCATTAATTTTGGCTTGATTTAGATGGGTTTTGGCCAAGTTCAATGAAATGGCTTAAAAGGTTTAAATTTGGTTTTGATTTGATTTTAGATTTGGTTTTGGCTATTTGAATTTATATTTCATTTATATCTGAGAAGATAATTGAAAAGAAAATCAATTATGTTCAGATTGAATTGGATAGAAATTTGACTAAGTTTATGAAGGTTAATTAAAGGGCTTAAGAAGGATTTCAAGTTTGCATTTGATCTTGGGTTTCAATCATTTGGAATTGAGTTTAGACTTGGATTTTCTTTTGAAATTGAGTTTGAGGTTTAGTTCCAAATTTGGATTTGAATTGAATTTAAGAAGGTGTACATGGATTGGGTTTAGGCTATAGATTAGGTGAATTTCCTAAGTCCCTAAGGCATGGCCTAATCTTATGATTAACCCTTCTAAGTCTATAGGCTTTGGTTAAGTGTTCACCTACTCTATAAAAGTGTCTTATGACCAAGGAAACCTTAGTTTCTAGAAGGTTTCTAGGTCTAAGAAGAAGAGGTTGAGAATTCACTCCAATAGTGAGGTCAATAAAAGGACGACCAATAGGTGTGGTGCAACTAACAAGGCACACCGCACGTATTGGCATTGATCGAGATGATCAACAATGTCCAAAAGACTGCAAACACTAATGAAAATGATCTATACCTAAACTTGAAAGGTAGATAGAATTACAATCTTAGTGCAAAGAAACTCTCGTTATGTTAAGGGCTTAAGAGAGCTAGATGGAATCTGCAGGGGATTGAGTATGTGAACCTTCCACTAGGGAAGCCGGTTCAAGCTATCCACTAGGGATAAGAATTTGAGTTTGATTGTGAATATGATTTGTTTGGGTGTGTATCCTCCAAGGATAAGAATCTATAATTTGCTAGAAATTAGGAATGTGAGCCTTTGATAGGGGAAGCAAGTTCGAGCTATCCGCTGGGCATAAAAGTTTGATGATATTTCTTATGGCCCCTAGGATTAATTTGATTTCTAAGGAGAAGTTTAGTTTGGTTTTAAATTGACTCCATTGGGAAAGTTGGTTTTGAATTTAGTTTATTATGGACCATATCAGTGTGTGATTGATCCAATTAGAAGGGGCTATGTCGACCTTAACCTATCTCAAATTTACAAATCCAAAGGTATTGTCTACTAGCCCCAAGGTAGGACTATATGACCTAAAGGGTTGCCTATTGGTGTGCAATGGCGGTACTTTGGAAGAAAGGATAGTAGACTTACATCTTCTAAAGGAGGGATCAATCGTTGGGGTGATATGTTGGATCAGCAATAAATCAAGCCCGACCTTGTTGTGACTACTGAGTGAATGCTATTGGGGGACTTATGTCAACTCAAAAGTAGTCAAGATTAATTTCATTAATTTCATTATTTTATTTTAATTATATTTGGTTTGTTTTCATTTTCTTTAATTTTATTAGATGGACCCATCAGTGTGCGATGGACCGCACTGAGAAGGGGCTATGTCAGGCTTGGCCTATCTCAGATTTATCGATCCAAAGGGGTAGTTTACGGGCCCAATGGTAGGACTATCTAACCTAAGGGGTGCCTTTTTGGTGTGCAATGGCTTTGCTGGACAAAGCATAGCGGACTTACATCTTTAAAGTAAGGAACAATCACTAGGGTGACCCATTGGATGCGCAATAAATTGAACTCAACTTAGGGCTACCCGTCAGTGTGCAACAGTTGTGTTGGAAAAAATGCATAGCAGACTTACATCTTCCAAAGCGAGGATGACTACCAAGATAACCTGTTGGTGGCATAACAGATTGAACCTGACATAAGGGTGACTATTGAGAGAGTTCCATAGAGAACTTATCTCAACTCATGAGTAGTCAGGCGATTCTTATAGGAAGTTTTGCTAGCATTGCCCTAAAGATAGGATGCCTGTTTGGGAAAGGTGCCACTGAGGGTGTTAATTCCTAATCCATTAGATATATATATATATATATATATATATATATATATATATATATATATATATATTTGTTACTTATAGACCCTTTGGTGGAGGGGAACTGCGAGAAGGGACTATGTTGGCCTAGACATATCTTAGATTTACTGGACCAAGGGAAAATTTATGCATCCGTGAAATAGAATCTTCAACCACAGGGATGATTATTAGGAAAGGGGGATTGTCCAATCTAGTAGTATGGGTGTCTAAATGAGGGTAGAAAGCGATCCAAATAGAGTACCCACAGGGGAGGTACCACTAGGGGCTTTATCCTAGACCCTATAAATAAGAAAGCTTATAAGTGTATGGTGGCCAACTCAAGGAGAAAGCATAGTAGACTTACATCTATCATGAGTGGTGTATCCACCGGGTGGGTCGCTGTCAGCATAGTGAACACCAACCAACCTAAGGTGCCCGTCGATGTATGATAATTAGTCTAAGAAGAAGGAATGTAGACTTATATCTCCCTAAAGTGAAACTGATTGTTGTGATAGTTTGTCAATGGTCTTTATCCTATGGTACTTTATTCGTTATTAACAAATGTACTTAAGAAGAAAGCATAGAAAACTTACATCTTTCAAAGCGAGGAACAACTGCTGGGGTGACCCATTATTGGCATAACAAGTCGAACCCAACCTAAGGTCGACTATTAAGTAAGGAGTCACAAAGAAGGACTAGACTCAAACTTGAAATAATCAAGAATAAAGGTGCCGCTGGGGGGCCTTACTCTAATCCACTACTCGACCAAGTCAGTTCATGATGGCTAGTCCAAGAAGATAGAATATAGTAGACTTATATCCTATTGAATGAAGCCAACATGAAGGTAGCTACCGACCACGCCTGAAGGACTACCATGCTAACAAGGCACTCATCGGTGTGCAATGGCAAAGTCAGGAATGAAAGCATAGTAGACTTACATCCTCCTAAATAAGGTACCACTAGAGTGATGCACTAGTAGGGTAACACATTAGTGCTGACCGAAGCTAATGAGTGAGTGGGGGGCATTATCCCACATCAAAGTAGCAGTCAAAGATGTGTATGTGATATACTCAACCAAGTCAATTCATGATGGATATTTTAAGTAGAAGGTGTAGCAAACTTACATCTTCTTAAATTGAGCCAATATGAGGGTAGCTAACCAACCACGTAGTAAGGCCTACCATGCTAACAAGGCGCTCATCAGTGTGTAGCGATTAAGTCAAAAAGTAAAGCATAGCAAACTTACATCCTCCTGAATAAGGGACCACTTGGGTGATTCACTAGCAGGGTAACATGTCAGCCCGACCTAGAGTAGTTAATAAGTAAGGGCCGCAGGGGGCGTTATCCCACATCAATGTAGCCCGAGATAAAACATGTGTATTTGTTCATGTGAGTGTGTGTAGTTTGTGTTTGTGTTATCTTAATGAAGGATATGATGCCGATTGGGTTCCTTACACTTACCCCAAACACATCAAAGAATATATGAAATGGTGCTAGAGGGGCAATTTGACTCCACCAAGAAAAAATGTTGCTTGTGTTCTCTTAGACCTAACTTAATTGTACTAGTCAAAGTATGATGCCTCCTAATAGCAAGAATTGTGTGGATGTGTTTGTGTTGATGAAGGATAGGATGTTGCTTATCTTACACCTATCTAAACACATCATGGCATATTCATAAAATAAATAATGCTTCCAATGAAGAAGGGGTTTGATAAATGGAAAGGTAGGATTTTTATTGATGATAATTATTTTCAAACATTATTTTAAAGAAAGTATTTCTTTAAATAAAGCTCGTTGATTGGAAGCATCAGGCACTCCCCTATCATAATGGTTTATACTACTTTCCATCCTTCGAAGCACTAAGGTATGCCTTTCAACAATCAGAAGTAGAATCTTGATTTAAAAGGTTTTAAGATAGACTAACTTTGAAAGAGTTTAAACCATCTATATTCATCATTAAATGAAATATTTCTCCTGTTAAGTAGAATCTTGGAGGTTGCATCTCTAATGTTACTTTAATCTCTTTGAGATCAATCCTTGTTATCCCATGATGCTTTAGGGGATTCAACTTCAAGATGTAATAACCAATCAAGACAACTACTCATTTCATAAAGATGGTCTTCCTTTTTCTTTAACCCTAGTGACCGAGAAAGACATGACCTTATAGTTGTAAATTCAATGAAATTATAAGTGAAAATGACCTCTCATTCTATAGCATCATTCAACCCCTTGAATGAGGACATATAAAGAGGCTATATGCTATCAAATTTGAAATAGGTAATGTGGATTCATCTTCAAGACATACTGAAATCTTGAGAATCTATGTGTGTGTGAATGTCCTTTATTTGGGCATAATGTTGGGTAATCATGATAGCATCTTTCTTCTTCAATAAGGTTGACTTTTGATCTCTTCTTAGTAATGTTTCATCAAAAGTTTGCAAAGAATATAAATAGGTTTAATTTTGAGTTTATAGACTGCTACCTTTAGAGATGTATTGGGCACTTCATTATGGTCTTAGGTTATGGAGTCTTTAAACTACAAAAATAACCTAACTAAGTTGTTGGCATTTTCTTTCTAAGTTATCAAATATAGATGTTGGGAGGGTGGGTGGACTACCTTTATGTTCTAAGGTTAATCTCTTAAAACTCATAGGTTGATGATCTAATTTTCTTCTCAAGTTCAGTGTATCCTCTGAAATTCTTTTAAATTATTTAAACGAAGTAAGTGGACTAGGCAAAAAAAAATGATTTTATTACTTCATTTGAAGGTTTATCTACAATTGTTGAACCCTCTTTCGAGCTTGAAGAAAGAGATGAAGTGGAATTTTTATATCTCATAACATATATATATATTAAAACCCTAAAGTAAATAACAAACCCTAAGTAAATCAAAGCAGATTAAATAAGGCCACAATAAAATAACAATAATAGAATACTAAAGCATAAAGTAAAAAAAAACTAAAATAAACAAAATAAATTAAATGTAAACCTAAACTCAAATAAACTAAACTAAAATAAATAAAACCTAAACTTAAACCTAAAATAAACTTAACCTAAACCATAAACTAAATAAAATAAAATAAAATAAAAATAAACATAATCATAAATTAAAAATAAAACCAAAAAATAAATCTAACCTGAAACCTAAACCTAAAGCTAAAAATAAAAAATAAAAGCTAAACTTAAAAAATACAATGAAATTAAAACTATACTAAAAAATAAACATAAACCTAAACCTAAACCTAAAAAAAATCTAAAATAAAAATCCAAAACTAAAATAAGTAAACCTAAAATAAATAAATTAAACTAAATAAAAATTAAAAATAAACCTGAATAAAAATAAAAATAAAATAAAATAAAATTAATTAAAAATAAATAAAATAAACCTAAACCCTAAACCCTAAATACAACAACAACAACAACGATAATAAAAAGCCTTAATCCCACTAGGTGGATTTTTTTGAATCCTTTCTCTACATTGTCTATATGTGTCAAATTCTCATTTAAATCATCAGATCATTTTTTTACATCTTAACCAAGTTTTAGGTCTACCTTTGCCTTTCTTAACATAAGGAAAATCTAATGCTACTCTCCTAATCGGGATTATGGTCACTTTTTTATTAACCATCCCAATCTCCACTAATCTTATCTCCACTTACTCAACTATTCTCATTTTTTGCATTCTATCTCTAAGAGTAAAGCCACTCATCCACCTAACCATCCTCATCTCTCAGACTTAACTTAGTCTTATGCTTCTTTTGTTGGCATTTTGTACCATAAATTGGTCTTACCACCATCTTATAAAATTTTCCCTTAAGTTTAAGTGGAACTTTTCTATATAATAGGCTTTCTCCACTTCAAAATGATTCTACTAATAACATCTCCATCTATTTCACCATCATTTTGAACAATAGAGCTTAAATATAAATGCTCACTCTTATTAATGACTTGTTCACCTAATGTCACAACACTACCACTAGAACTTCTACAACTAAAATTCAATAAAATCCTTCATATCACAAATTTTAAGCATCAACACTTACCTCTTAAGTACTTGGGTGCTCTACACTTTAAAGGCCTAAAATTTACCCACATTTTTGATGAGTGAATTCAAAACATTACAAATAAAATATTTTTTGGGAATTCCATTTACTATCCTTTGGCGGTAAGTTCACTATCCTTAAAAGCATTTTCAACTCCATACCTCTTTATTTGATTCAAACTATTATTCCCACTAATGCTACTCTTATTAGAATTGATCGTTTGCTTAACAAATTTTTTTGATGCTCTAATAATTCTATTAAAAGAATGCATTGAACATCTTGGCATAAATGTTGTGGTCCTTTGGGTGATGGTGCTCTTGGTTGCAAACCTATTCGTGAAGCTATCATTGCTTTCTCTCATAAATTCTGATGGAATTTTAGAAAGAATGATATCCTTTGGGCTAATTTTATGATGAAATAATATTTTCAAGGAAAACACCCTCTTAACTATGCTTATAAAGTTGGTGACTCTCCAGTTTGGAAAAGGCTTTATTACATTAAATGGTTTGTTGGATCATTAATATCTTGGGGTATCCAATCGGGTTCTTCCTTCTTTTGGCAAGACAATTTGATTGCAGTGGTTCTATTGACACCCAATTATCTACCCACTATACTACTACTATCAAAGTTAATTCTTTTTGGCTTAATAATACTCACAATTAAAACAAACTTGAGAACTATATATGTATTTCTCTTTTTGACAACTTTAGAAATATTCCCATTATTTCTAGCAAACCTGATCAATTTTTTTTAAACTTTCTCATAATGGTGATTTTGTTCTTAAAGAGGTTAAGAACTTTATTAGAGATAAGCAACACCCTTGTAATCTTTTTATTAAAATTTGGAACAATATCATTCCCATTTCTTATTCAATTTTATCTTGGAGGATTTTAAATAACTATATTCCTTTTGACTCTTTGCTCTGGACTAAAGGGTTTTATTTACCTTCAAAGTGATATTGTTGCTTTCATATTGAAAATGTAAATCATGTCTTTGTAAATGGTGATATTGCTTCCAAATTATGGTTTTGGTATGATGATTTATTTAATTCCAACTAATTTCATGGTTCCTTTTCTTTATATCAACTTATTGAAGCCTATTTCAAAAACACTGAAAGGTCATATGAAAGTTTTAATTGCTATTACCCTTTCATCTATGGATGGATAGAAATGATGCTAAATATCATGGTATTCCTATGAAACAAAAAATATCAAGAACTAAAGAAAAAATTCATGCTCTTTTTAATGCCAATCTTATTAGCAACGTTCATTTTAGAGGTTACAAATTTGCGGCTAAAAAATTGGGTATCATTCTGCATAATCTTGACACTTAGATAGGTGCTAGAATTATCCATTGGATCAAACCTAATGATAATGTGAGTAAAGTTAATACTGATGGTTCTGTTGCATCCATTAAATATGGCTGTGGTGGTATCCTTAGGGAATATAAAGGTACTGACATTTATGCTTTTGCCTACCCGCTCAAAGCCTGATCTATTCTCTTTGTGGAGCTTATGGCTATTAATAAAGCAATTAAAATTTATTTGAATAGAGGTTTCCTCAACATCTGGATTAAAGTTGATGCTCTCTTGCTTCTTGATTTCCTTAATTCTAATAGAAATGGGGATGATAAATTATTTTATCTTCTTGATCATACAAAAATTCTGCTTTCTCAAGTTTATTTTAAATTTTCCTACATCCTTTGGCAAAGTAATGCTGGTGATGATTATTTAGCTAATTATGGTGCCAACTTAATTGAGTTAACTTTATTTAACAACCAAAATTTGCTTAAATTATTAAGAGCTTTAGTTAAGATGGATAATACTGGATTGCCTTATCTTAGATTATAAATTCTTAGATTAGTTTTATCGTTACTTTTTGATGAAATTTTATTTTTGTTTTGGCCTTGTTAAACCCTATTTGGGTTGTGGTGAACTTTTAATTTTACCTCTTTGGGGTTTTATTTTTCAACTCTTATTTTTATTCTAGCTTGGTTGTTGTTCCCTGATGATTTTTATTAGTGCAACCTGGGGTGTTATGGTTTTTTCAGCTTGGTGGTTGCTAATTGTCTAGCTGGGATTTTACCAACTTTATCCCTTGGCTGTTTCCTATTTCCTTCTTCTGGGTTACGGCTTTGGCAGCTATAGGAATTTCTTTCAGCATGGTTTTTGCTTATTTTGTGGCCTACTTACAAACCTACTATATCTACTGCTAAAATGGTTGATTATGTGGCTTGGCTGGCTAGCTGGGTTGGCTGATAATTTTTGCTGGTTGGGTTATTAGGATGGTTGTTCTAGGTGATTTATCTCTCACTTGATTTTAGCATGGTGGAGGTGGCTGGCAAGCTCTTATTTGCTCTATTTTGTTGACTGGGGGTTGGTGGTTGGTTTGACTATTTTTGTTTGGATACTTTTGGTTATGTGTCGGACCTCCTCTGGTACTATTGTGGCTTTGGGTTTGGGTATTATTCTGAAATGGTGTTTTGATGGCTATATGGCTATTATTGGCCTTACTCTTGGTGTTAGGTATCTTTCTTGCTACTATTTTGTTTTTTGGCTTGTTATTTGTCTAATTGGGGTGTATATCTTTCTATCACTGGCTAATTTTTCTACCTTGATGGATTGGTTTTTTTTTTCCTTGATTGGGTTTGGAGCCTATTCTCTTTCTCTACCCCTTCCCGGGCTGTTTTGGATGTTTCTAGCTTAATGACTATTGTTGGTCTTAATATTGATGTATTTTGTTTTGATGACTTGAATCTTCTCATATTGAGGTGGTTGGATAGGAGGATTTTTGGATGGTCGGTTGAAGGTGGTTGTTTTGGTTGTCAGTTGGAGGAGTGGCTGCTTTGCCTATTTTTTCCTGCTCTTTTGTTGACTGCTTTGGGAACCTACTGATTGTCTTTCTATGATTGTTTTCCTTTGGTTTCCCCTACTTGGTCTCACCTCTCTTGACTGCACCAGAACACCCTTTTCCTGCTTGAGTGGCAGTCTTTCTCTCCACCCCTCTTGCTGTTAGGCTGGGATTTTCTATTTGGTGGATGAAGGATTTGAGCACTTATGGTTTTCCTTTTTTCTCTTGTGTTGTCTCTTTTTAGTGTTATCACCCATGTCATGATGCTTTCTCCTCTTGAATTGGTTACTCCTTTTTGGTGGAGGCCTGGTGGTTATCATCTTACCATCCTTGCAGTTGCTTGTATTTGTCTTATTAAGCTTGATTATTTGGCTTGGTGCTTGTATATTTGCTATTTTGAGGATTTTGCAGGCTTGGTGGAGGACTATCTTTGGATAATGCGTCAAATGAGGTTTTCTGGCAATGATGGCCTTAATGTTTCCCACTCTTTCTTCTTTTGGTTGGTACCGCTATATGCAGTTGTAACCCTTCTCCTGAAGTTTGGATGCTTACATATAATGTCGCTCGTTGAGATGATTGTAATTGAGCCTGAGCTTTTTCTTTACTTTACTCCTTTTATCTGCTCTTACTCTTTATCCTTGATTAATTGTACTCATTCTTCCTAATGTATGTTGCGGATTTCTTTTACTAGCTAGAAGACTCTTTCAGGTTGATCTTGCTGGCATCAAAAGAACTAGATGAAGTTGGCTGCTGCTTACATGGATTTTCATTTGTTGTTTATTTGGATATTTTTCTTTTGCTTTCTTTACTTAATTATTGTAGTAGTTAGGAGGTTTATCTCTTTAGGACATTTTTTAGCTCTCTGAGCATTAGCATAGAGATTTACTCCCTTTAAGGATTTTGTTTCTTTTCTTTGTGGCAATAAAATATCCCTAGTTTCCTTTAAAAAAAACCAACCTTAAACCCTACACCCTAAACCCCAAACCCTAATCCCTAAACCCTAAAAATTAAAAAACCTAAACCTAAACTAAATAAAACCTAAAAAATAAAATAAATAAATAAACCTAAACCTAAATTAAATAAAATAAAATAAAGTAAAATAAAAACCTAAACTAAAACATAAACTTAAACCCTAACAAAACCTAAACCTAAAAATAAAATTTAAAATTTTTTTTAACTAAAATAAAATAAATAAAAAACTAAAGTGAAATAAAAATAAAAATCATAAATAAAATAAAAACTTAAAATAAAACAAACCTAAAATATAACAAAAAAATAAAACAAAAAATAAAATCTAAACTTAAAAAAAACCTAAAATAAATAAGAAATAAAACCTAAACCCTAAACTTTAAAAGAAAACCTAAACCTAAAATAAACAAAATAAAAAATACCTAAACCTAAACTAAAATAAATAAAACCTAAACCAAAACCAAAAATAAACTAAACCTAAATCCTAAACTAAATAAAATAAAATATACTAAAACTAATCCCTAAACTAATTAAAATAAAATAAACTAAAAATAAACCTAATCTAAAAAATAAAACCTAAAAATAAACCTAAAATAAAAACCTAAAACCTAAACCTAAAAAAATAAAATAAAAACCTAAATCTAAACCAAAAAAATAAAAATAAAACATAAACCTAAAAAATAAAAAATATATATATAAAAAACATAAACCTAAACCTAAACAAAAAAAATGAACTAAAATAAAAAACCTAAACTAAATAAATATACCTAAAATAAATTATCTAACTAAGTAAAAATAAAAATAAACCTAATTAAAAAAATAAATAAAATTAAAATAAATAAAAATTAAACTAAATACATCTAAACCTACTAATCTACCTAATCTAAAAAAAACAATCCACAACCATAATCCCTAAATAGTAAATCCTAAATCCTAAAGCCTAAACACTAAACCTACAACTCTAAATCCTAAACCCTAAACACTAAACCCTAAAAATCCTAAATCCTAAAGCCTAAACACTAAACTCTAAACCCTAAACTCTAAACCCTAAACCCTAACCCTAAACCCTAAACCCTAAAACCCTAAATCCTAAATCCCTATACCCCAAACCCTAAACCATAAACCCACCTAAAAAACATAAACTTAAACCTAAAATATATAAACCTAAAATAAAATAAATAAAAACTAAACATAAATAAACTAAAACCTAAACTAAACCTAAACTAAAATAAAATAAAGTAAATTGATAAAAATAAACTAAAATATAATAAATAATAACCTAAACTAAACTAAATAAAATTAAATATACCAAAGAATAAAAAACATAAATTGAAATAAAATTGAACGTAAAATAAAAATAAAATAAACCTATAATAAACCTAAATGAAAGTAAAATAAAAACTAAATAAAAACCTAAACACTAAACATAAACCTACTAGTTTACTTAATTTAATAAAAATACTAAACCCTAAACCCTAAACTCTAAACCCTAAATTCTAAACCTAAACCCTAAACCTTAAACCCTAACACTAACCTTAAACCCTATACCATAAACCTACAACCCTAAACCCTAAACCCTAAATCCAAAACCCTAAATCTTAAAAACCCTAAACCCTAAACCCTAAAATCCTAAACTTATAATAAATAAATAATAAACCATAAAACTAAATATAAATCTAAACCCTAAACTAAACCTATACCTAAACCTAAACTCATCCATACCTAAAACTCCTAAACTAAACTTAAACTAATAACTTAAACCCTAAACCTAAAACCTAAACTAATTAAACCTAAACTAAACTTAAACATTAAACTTAAACTAATAAAATAAATAACTAAACCCTAACCCTAAATAAAAATAAACTCTAAACTAAACCCTAATAAACCTAAATCTAAACTCTAAACCTAAACCTAAACTAAACCCTAAAAACCCTAAACCTAATTAAACTAAACCCTAAACCTAAACTAAGCTAAACCTAAATCCTAAAATCATAAACCCTAAAACCCTAAAATGTAAACCCTAAACCATGAACCCCAACTAAAAACCTTAAAACCTAAACATTAATTAAATAAAACCTAAAAATAAAATAAATAAAAAAACCTAAACTTAAATAAAATAGTAAAATAAAATAAAATAAAAACTTAAACTAAAACTTAAAAATAAACCTAAAATAAAATAAAATGAAAAATAACAATAAACTAAAATAAACTAACAAAAAACATAAATGAACTATAAAATAAAATAAACGTAGGAATAAAAATATCTCAATAAATTAAAAAAATGAAAACTAAAAATAAAATAAACCTAAAATAAAACAAAATAAAAATAAAATAAAAACCTAAACCTAAAATATAAACAGAAAAATAAAACCTAAAAATAATTAAAAAATAAAACTTAAACCCTAATCTAAAAAAAAAAACTAAGCATAAAATAGATAAAATAAAATAAACTAAAATAAATAAACTTTAAAATAAACAAAACTAAAATAAATAAAACCTAAACCTAATCCTAAAATAAATAATAAACCTAAAACTAAACTAAAATAAAATAAAATAAAAAAATAAACCTAAACCTAAAATATAAAACCTAAAATAATAAACCTAAACCTAAACAAAAACCCTAATAAACTCTAAACCCTAAACCCTAAACCCTAAACCCTAAACCCTAAAATCAACACTAAACCCTAAATCCTAAACACTAAAACCTAAACCCTAAAATTAACACAAACCCCTAAATCTACAACCCTAAAACCTAAACACTAAATCCTAAACCCTAAACCTTAAGCTAACCCTAAACCCTCAAAACCCTAAATCCTAAAGCCTAAACACTAAACTCTAAACCCTAAACCCTAAATCCTAAGCCCTAACCCTAAGCCTTAAACCCTAAAACCCCAAATCCTAAAACCCTATACCACAAACCCTAAACCCTAAACACTAAACCCTAAAAACATAAAACTTAATCCTAAACTATATAAAACCTAAAAATAAAACTTAAACTTAAATAAACTAAAAAAAGCTAAACTAAAACCTAACCCTAAACTAAAAAATAAAATAAAGTAAATTAATAAAAATAACCTAAAATATAATAAATAATAACCTAAACTAAACTAAAAATAATATAATAAACTAATAAAAAAATTAAATTAAATTAAAATTAATAGTAAAATAAAAATAAAATAAACCTATATTAAAAAAAAGTAAATAAAAAACTAAATAAAACCTAACACTAAATATAAACTAAACTTTTATTTAATTTAATAAAATACTAAACCTAAACTAAACCTAAACTCCTAAATAAACCCTAAACTTACACTAACTTAAACCCTATACTATAAACCTACACCTAAACCATTAAACCTAAACTCAAATATAAATTATAAACCTAAACTAAACCCTAACCTTAACCTAAACTAATCCCTAAACCTAAAACCTAACCCTAAACCTAAACCTTAAACTAAACTATAAACTAAACATACACTAAACCAACTAAACCTAAACTCTAAAACTCCTAAACATTAAACCCTAAACTTACAACCCTAAACCCTAAACCCTAAAACCTAAACTATAAACACAAACTCCTTAATAAAGAAACCTAAACCTAAAAAACCTAAACCTAAACATAAACTATAAACCCTAACAACTAAATCATAAATCTAAAACTAAACCTTAAACTAAACTAACCTAAACTAAACCTAAACCCTAAAAGTTCTAAACCTAAAAGCTAAAACCTAAAACCCCAAACCCTAAACCCTAAACCCTAACACCCTAAACCATAAAGTTAAACACTAAACCCTAAACCCTAAACCCTAAACCCTAACTCTAACCTAAACCCTAAAATAAACTAAACCCTAAACCATGAACCCCAACTAAAACCTAAAACCTAAACTAAATTAAAACCTAAAAATAAAATTAATAAATAAAATAAACCTAAAAAAATAGTAAATAAATTAAAACCTAACCTAAAAAAATAAAATAAAATGAAAATAACAATAAACTAAAATAAAATAAAGAAAAACATAAACTTAATTATAAAATAAAATAAACGCAGGAGTAAAAAATCTTAATAAAATTCAAAATAAAATAAACCTAAAATAAAATAAAAAAATAAAATAAAACCTAAACCTAAAATATAAACATAAAAAAATAAACCTAAAAAATAACTAAAAATAAAACCTAAACCTAAACTAAAAAAACACTAAACTAAATAAAATAAAATAAACTAAAATAAATAAACTTTAAAATAAACAAAACTAAAATAAATAAAACCTAAACCAAACTTAACATAAACTAAACCTAAACCTAAAACTAAACCAAAAAAAAATAAAATAAACTAAAATAAACCTAAACCTAAACTAAAATTAAACCCAAAATAAAAAAGCTTAAACCTAACCTACAAAACTAAACCTGATCCAAAATAAAATAAAACTAAACCTAAAATTTAAATAAAAAACTCATTAAAATAAACTAAACCAAAATATAAACCTAAAAACTAAAATAAAAAACCTAGAAAATAAAAAATGTAATACCTAAGATTAATTAAACTAAAATAAACCAAAATGATAAATAAACTAGATAAATGATTAAGATTAAACTGCTGGTACATTTAAATGACTGGGCCCTGATCTTTAATCCTGGGCCACTGCACCTAGCCCCAAGATGACCTGACCAGGCCACAGGCCCACCACCATCTGATCCAGGCCCAGGAATACAGCTCTGGGCCACTGAGCCCACTGACCCCACCCTGGGCCCTGATCTGCCCTAGGCCCCACCCTAGGCCCTCTGACCCTAGGCGTTGGGCCCTGGGCCACTGACCTGGGCCACTGAAACCCAAGCCTAAGGCCATGAGGCCTGACCTAGGCCCTAGGCCAAAGCCTAGGCCCTGATGGGCATAGGCCACCCTGGCCTACCCTGAGTGGGTAGATCCAGGGCCCTGAGCCCTGGGCTAGGCCCTGAGCTGGCCACTGGGCCACAGGCTACTGAGCCACTGAGCTGAGCCACAGTAAGACCCCAGGCCCTGGGCTCTATGACCCTGGACCTGGGCTGACCTGGGCCCTGGGCCCAAGACTGGGCCATAGCCCAGGCCTAAACCAGGCCCTGGGCCTCTAGGCCACTGATCCTAGATCCACAGGCCTAGATCTGAGGCGTGACCAGGCCAGAGGCTAACTGACCCTACTTTAAAGATCACAAAAGATGGGTGTAATAAGCAGGCCCTAATGGGTGGATAAGATTAAGACCTAAAGATAAAGATATGAATAATAACTAAAAGATAAAGAAAAACAAACTTAATTATAAAATAAAGAAATCAGGAATAAAATCTTAATAAGATTAAAAAATAAAATAAACTAAAAAATAATAAAAAAACAAAATAAAACTAAACCTAAAATATAACAAAAAAAATAAAACCAAAAATAAAAAAATAAAACCTAAACTAAAATAAAAAGAAACACTAAGCTAAACTAAATAAAATAAATTAATAAATAAAATACTTTAAAATAAACAACTAAATAAATAAACCACAAACTATCTTGAAACATAATAAACTGACTAAACTAAACCCTATAAAATAAAATAAACTAAAATAAACCTAAACTAAGGAAAGAAAATCTAAAATAAAGAGCTTAAACTAAACCTACAAAAGCCAAACTAAACCTAATCCTAAAAATAAATTAAACCTAAAAATTAAATAAAAAATAACTCAATTAAAAATAAACCTAAACCTAAATATGACCTAAAAAATAAACTAAAATAAAAAAAGAAAATAAAATGAGATATATAAACTAGCGTGGATTAAAGGTTAAAATAAACCTAAATAAATTTAAAATAAAACCAAAATAAATAAAAAATAATAAATAAAACAAATTACCTAAACTGCTGGGTTTGCTTGATTTAATGAAAATACAGCCTGAGTCTTAGCCACCTATCCTGGGCCCAGGCCTGAAACCCAGGCACCCAGGCACACTGACCCTAGGCCTGATCCTGGCTGAACACTACCATACCTGATCTTACCATGGGTGTGCCAGGCCATAGGCCCTGAGCTGGGCAGCCAGGCTGAGCCCTGATCCTGGGCCCTGAGCGCAAGATCCCAAGATCCTTGAAACCCAGGCCTTGATGGCCTAGATCCTGGGGTTAAACCATCTGAGCCCTGGGCTAGGCCATGAGCCCTCCTCACTAGCTAGACCCTGACCATCCTAGGCCTGAGCCATAAACAGGCCTGGACACTAAAACATAAAGGCACTGAATAAAGATGGCTTAAATACATAAATGGGCTAACCTAGATAAATACCTGAATAAACTAAAGATAAAGACTACGATAAAGATAAGATAAACTTAAAATAAATAAATGGATTAAATAAAACTAGGCTAAATGAGCCAGGCTGGGTGCATGTTTGTAGATTTAAACTAAGCACTGGCGTGATGTCTTGGGTTGTTTGATTTTTTTAAAGGTTTGACCTAAGCCACCAACTAATAGTGAAAATGAGGCCTAACCACTGGCCCAGACCCTAAAGACCTAAACCTGAGGCTGACCTACACCCTAGGCTTGTTGGCCACAACCTAAACCCTGGACCACAGGCCTCCCTGACTGACTGACTAGGCAACTGACCCAGGCCCTGACCCTGGCCCTAAACCCTACTCATGCTAAACCCTGGGCATTCGGCCTAGGCCCTGGGCCCTGAGACCCTGGGCCACTGGGCCTAGGCCATGGGCTCTAAACTGGGCCATAACCTAAATGGCCCTTAAAAGGCCCAGGCTGAGCCTAAGATACTAAGATAAAGATAAACCAGATAAGATAAAATGACTGGATAAAAGATATAAAAATAAAACTAAATAAAGATAAGATAAAATAAATAATAGATAGATAAAGGCTATGAGCTAAAACTGCTTGGGTTTCTTGGTTCTGAAACCATAAATACCCAGGCCACTGGAGTCATATACTAGGCCAGCTGACCATGAGCCCCTGGGCCCTAAACTTGCATTGGGTGTGAGGCACATATAGACCAGGCCCAAACCTACCAAAGACCCTAGATACTGACAGGCCCTGGACTGATAAGAATACTGGGCCCTGTGGCCCTGATGGCCAGGCCATGACCCTGGGCCCAAGATCCTGGGATGGCCCAGGCCCATGACCACTGAGCCTGATCCAGAGCTGATGTTGGGCCCTACTAACCTGGCCCAAGACCTGAGCCATGATCCTGAAGATGGGCCCTGGGCCACTTGCCCTGATGACCTGGGCCACAGGGAGGATACTGGGTTGACCTGGGCTTTGGGCCCATGACCAAATCTGGGCCTACCTGACCCTGGGCAGGCCACTGGGCCAGATCCTGGTAAGGCCACACAAAGGCCCTGGGCCCAGGGCACTAATGACACTGACATGGGCCTGGGCCCTGGGCCCTGGCCACAGGCTAGGTGAGCTGGGCTGGAGTCCAGGCCCCAGATGGAGCCTGGGCCCTGGGCCACAGGCCTGAGCATGAGCCAACCAGGCCACTGGGCCCTAGGCCTAAGATCCACTGGGCCCTAAATCTGACATGGGCTAGGCCCAGGCCCAGCCCTGGGCCCACACTGGCAGGTTTGGGACCCCTGAGTCACACTGGAGTCTGGGCTGGAGTCCAGGCCAGCCACTGACCCTGGGGCCCTGAGTCCTGAGGCCTGGGCCTGGGCTACAGGCCCTGGGCCCTGGAGTCTGGGAGGCCCTGAGCTGAGCCACAGACCTGCATACAGCCACAGAGCCACAGGCACTGGGCCCACACATATTTGATCCTGGCTAAAGACCTGAAATAAGGCTTGAGCTTAAGGCTAAAGCTAGGCTAAACCTGACCCTGACTAAAAAGATAAAGATAGTGGAATTAATAAAATAACCTATATGATAAATAATGATAAACTAGGCTAAAGAATGTGTGATAGGCTAAAGATAAAAATAATTAAATTAAAATAATAAATAAAAATAAAATAATTAGGCCTAAAGCAAGATAAAATACATGAGCCCTCTGGGTTTGCTTGATTTAATAAAATGCTAGGCCACACACCTAGGCCCTAGGCCCTGAGTTCTAAGGCCCTGAGCCCTGAGCCATGCCTGGCCAGGCTCTGTGCCATGAGCCTCTGGGCCACTGAGCCCTGAGCACTAGGCCCAAAGATCATAGGCCCTAGGCCAAAAGGCCACTGAGCCATGAGCCATGGGCTGACCTGGGCCCTGAGCCCAGGCCCTGATGGCCCAGGCCAGGGCCTCAGGCATGGGTTATAATACAGGCCAGATAAAATGAAAATAAGATAGGCCCACTGGCCCTGGGCCTGACCCTGACCACTGGTTGATCCTAGGCCGATCAAAGCCTAGTACTGAATCTCCCTACACTGAGGCCACAAGAACCTAGGCATTAGGCCCTGGGCACATGACCCTAGGCCCTAGGCCCTAAGGCCTAACAGGCTGACTCTGACCTGACCAAATGAAAGGCCACTGGGCCACAGGCCACACAGGCCCTGAGCCTGACCTGGTTGGAGTCAGACTGAGCCACTAGGCCCTGTGACCCAACCTGGGCCCTGGCCAGACCTGACCCTAAGGCCCTAAAGCCACAGAGGCCCAGACCTGGGCCCCCAGATCCTGAGGCACAGGCCCCTGGACCACTGGATCAGGAGGCCCTGGGCCACAAGGCCACTGAGCCATGAAGGCAAACCCTGGGCCCTAGCCACAGGCCCTGACTGAGCTGATCCACAAGACCCTGGGCCCTGGACCCTGGGTTGTAGCTACCAGGCCCTGACTAAAATAAAACCTGGGATTAAATAAAACCTAAAAATAAGATTAATAAATAAACTAAACTAAAATAATAAAATAAATAAATTAAAACCTAACCTAAAAATAAAATAAAATGAAATAATAATAAACTAAAATAAAATAAAGAAAAACATAAACTTAATTATAAAATAAAATAAGCGCAGGAGTAAAAAATCTTAATAAAATTAAAAAAATGTAAAATAAAAATAAAATAAACCTAAAATAAAATAAAAAACAAAATAAAAACCTAAACCTAAAATATAAACATAAAAATAAAACCTAAAATAACTAAAAAATAAAATCTAAACCCTAAACTAAAAAAAAAAACTAAGCCTGAACTAAATAAAATAAAATAAACTAAAATAAAGAAACTTTAAAATAAACAAAATTAAAATAAATAAAACCTAAACCTAATCCTAACATAAACTAAACCTAAACCTAAAACTAAACCCTAAATAAAATAAAATAAACTAAAATTAAACTTAAACTTAAACTAAAAGTTAAAACCTAAAATAAAAGCTTAAAACCTAAACCTACAAAAAAAAATTAAAACCTAAACCTAATCCTAAAAAAAAATAAAATAAAACCTAAACCTAAAATTAAATAAAATAAAACTCAATTAAAAATAAACCTAAACCTAAATATAAACCTAAAAAATAAATTAAAATAAAACCTAAAAAAAAATAAATAAGCTAAAATATATAAACTAACGTGAATTAAAATTAAAATAAACCTAAATAAAATTTAAATAAAAAAAAAAAAATAAATAAAAAATAAACTAAATAAACTAATTAAACCTAAACTTACTCGTATACTTAATTTAAAAATTTTGAAAACCCTAAGCCCTAAATCTTAAACCCTATATCCTAAACCTTAAACCTTAAACCCCAAAACTAACCCTAAACCCTAAACACTAAACCTACAACCCTAAACCTACAATCCTAAACCCTAAACCCTAAACCATAAAACCAGATCTTAAACCATGTGGAAGCCATAAACCCTAAGCTTTAAACCTTAGGCCTACAACCCTAAATCCTACCCTAAACACAAAACCCCAAAACCCTTAACCATAAACCTCTTGTATAACCCTAAATCCTGGGCCTAAAACCCTAAATCATGAGCCACTAAACCATAAACCCTAGGCCCTGAGCCCTGACCTAAACTAACCATAACACTAAACCCTAAAATAAACCATAAAGACATAAAAAAGCTAAACAAAATAAAACTTAAGTATAATAGATAAAATGACCACGGACCTAAATAAAGATGGGATAAAACTAAAGATAAAAAAGCTAGGCGTAAGATAAATAAATAAAAAAAGATAAAGACAAAGATAAATTAAGATAAAACTAAATAAAAACCTACAACCTAAACGTTGCATATTTACTTAATTAAAAAAACTTACACTAAATGGCGGTGATGTGGGTTGTTAATTTTTTTAAATTTGACCCTAAACCAAACCAAAAACTAATAGTGACCATAAAGCCTACCTGACCTGCCAGGCCCTAAAACTGACCCTAAGCTGACCTAAACCTGAGATCCACATGATTGGAGGCCACAACCCTAAACCCTGGACCCTAAAGGCCTAAACCCCCACCTGACCTGGCTAAACCTAGGCCAGCCAGGCCCTGACCCTAACCTAAACCTTAAACCCTAAACTAATGCTAAACCTAAACCTGACCTAAACTGGCCGGGAAGACCACTACCACTGACTAAGTGAAACTACCATGAGCCCCCAAACACTAAACCTTGGCAGGTAAGTCCTCAAGCTTTAAACCCTTAACCTGAGCTGACCAGCACCCAAACCAAAAAAAGGCTAAACTAAACAAGATAAAACATAAAAGATAAATAAAACCTAAACCAAATAAAGATAAAATAAACCTGGAATAAAACATAAATAAAATAAAACTAAACATAAAATAAATAAACTTAAAATAACTTAAAATAAAACTAAAATAAAACATAAACTTACTGGGTTTGCTAATTCTAAAAGAATACCACCCCACCCTAAATCATACCCTACCCAAAACTAACCATAAACCCTACCCTAAACTTACGTGTACTGAGGCCATGACTAAAACCCAAAACCCTAATCCATGACTTTGGCCACACCCTGAGCTGACCACTGAGCCTAGGCCCTGGGCACATGCTAAAGCCACCCTAAACCCAAACCCTAAACCCCCTTAAACCCATAACCCTACACTCCAGACACTAAATGTTACCCTAAACCCTCAACCCTAAACCCTTAACCCAAATAAACCCTAACCCACCCAATAAAACCTAAAAATAATTAAAAAAAAATCTAAGCCCTAAACTAAAAACACTGAGCGGACTAAATAAAATAAAATAAACTAAAATAAATAAACTTTAAAATAAAACTAAAATAAATAAACCTAAACCTAATCCTAACATAAACTAAAATGACCTAAAACTAAACCCTAAATAAAATAAAATAAATAAAAACTAAACTAAACTAAAGTTAAAACCTAAAATAAAAGCTTAAAACTTAGGCGCAAAATTAAAACCTAAACCTAATCCTAAAAAAAAAATAAAATAAAACCTAAACCTAAAAATTAAATAAAAATAAAACTCAGTTAAAAAATAAACCTAAACCTAAATATAAAAAAAAAATAAACTAAAATAAAACCTGGAAAAAATAAATAAGCCTAAAATATATAAACTAACGTAAATTAAAATTAAAAATAAACCTAAATAAAAATTTAAAAATAAAAAAACCAAAATAAATAAAAAATAAACTAAATAAACCTAAACTTGCTGGGTATCTTAATTTAAAATTTTGAAAACCCTAGTATTAAATATTAAACCATATATCCTCCAGCAAAACCTTAAACCCCCCAAACCCTAAAATAAACCTAAACCTAAACCTAAAATCTACAATCCCACTAAAATAAACCCCAAATTCCTAAACCCAAAACCCCAAACCCTTAACCATAATAAACTTGTATAACCCTAAACCTGGCAAAACCCCCAAATCACGGGCCTAAACACCCAAACCCCAAACCCTACACACTGAACCCTAAACCTAAAACCCTGACAAACCATAAACCCTAAACTGGGCTGCCTGGGAAACCCAAAACTGGGCACCTAAAAGCCCTAAACCCAAACCACCCAAACTGCCATAAACACTAAACCCTAAAACTAAAACCAGGTAAACCTAAACTGGGCCCTAAACCTAAATCTGAGCTCTAAACCTGGGCCACAAACCAGGCCCTGGGCCCTGAGCCACAGATCGGGCTGCTAAACAGTCACAAATCTAAGGCCTGACCCTGGACGGACCCTGGGCCCCAAAATACCACTGGGTCAGGACCCTGAGTCTGGTCCTAAATCCTGGGCGCTGGAGTCCTAAACCCTGGGCCCTAACCCTAGGCCACTCAAACCCTAAATCCTGGGCCTGGAAGGCTCACAGGCCCTGAGCCCTAAATCCTAAGCTGACCCTAGCTGACCCTCACCCCAGATCCAACCCTATACCACAAACCCTGGGCCACTAAACACTGGAGTCACTAACAACTTAATCCTAAACTACATAAAACCTAAAGATAAACTTGGCTTAAATAAACTAAAAGGCTAAGCTAAACTAACACTAAAAAATAAAATAAATTAAATTAGTAAAATAAAAATAATAAATGGCACAACTACTAAAGAATAATATAATAAACTAAAGAATAAAATTAAATTAAATTAAATTAATGAAAATAAGATAAAATAAACCTATATTAAACCTAAAAGAAAGTATAAAAAACTAAATAAAACATTAACACTAGGCATAAACTCTGGTTTGCTTGAATTTAACAAGAATCTAAACCCTAAACCCTAAACCCTAGGCCCTAAATTCTAAACCTGAGCCCTAGGCTCTTGCACTGGCCCAGGCTCTGCAGTGAGCTGCAGATTACAGGCCCTGAGCCCAAATCCTGAGGCCACTGGGCCACTTAAAACCTAAACCATAAACCATAAACCTTGTGGTGCCCCACAACCCTGAGCCCTAAACCCTAATGCACCTAGGCCTCAACATGGGTTATGGCCCTACCTAAACCTGACACTGACCTGAGGCTCTGATCATGACCCAACCTTAGACCACAGGCCACCAGGCACCAGGTACCCTGATCCCTGAACTCCTGCACAGACCCCAGGCCCTAAACCTAAACTGACCCTAAACCCTAAGCCACTGGGCCTAGGCCCACTGAATATGAGCCTGACTCTGACACCTTACACTGATCTGGCACAGGCCCTGGGCTAAGCCTGGGCCATGACCTGACCTGGGTTGTGAGTCCAGGCCCCTAAACACTAGGCCACTAAACTGACCTAGGCTCTGGGTTGTGGCCACTGAGTACTAAGGCCCTGGCGCCCAACCACTAAACCCAAGATCCCCAGGCTATAAGCTGACCTGGACCCTGGATGACCCTGGGCTGACCCTGACCTAAACCACTAAACCACTGAAACTCCAGGCCCTGAGCCCTGGGCCTTCCCAGGCCACAATCCTCCCTAAACCCTAAAACCCCCTGGGCCACGACCCCTAAACCTTAAACTTAAACCTAAATTAAATAAAACCTAAAAATAAAATTAATAAATAAACCTAAACCTAAAAATAATAAAATAAAATAAATTAAAAACCTAACCTAAAAATAAAATAAAATGAAAATAATAATAAACTAAAATAAAATAAAGAAAAACATAAACTTAATTATAAAATAAAATAAACGCAGGAGTAAAAAATCTTAATAAAATTAAAAAAATGTAAAATAAAAATAAAATAAACCTAAAATAAAATTAAAAAAAAACAAAATAAAACCTAAACCTAAAATATAAACATAAAATAAAACCTAAAACAACTAAAAAATAAAATCTAAACCCTAAACTAAAAAAAAAAAACTAAGCCTGAACTAAATAAAATAAAATAAACAAAAATAAATAAACTTTAAAATAAACAAAACTAAAATAAATAAAACCTAAACCTAATCCTAACATGAAACCTAAACCTAAAACTAAACCCTAAATAAAATAAAATAAACTAAAATAAACCTAAACTTAAACTAAAAGTTAAACCTAAAATAAAAAGCTTAAAACATAAACTACAAAAAAAAATTAAAACTAAACCTAATCTAAAAAAATAAAATAAAACCTAAACCTAAAAATTAAATAAAAATAAACTCAGTTAAAAAATAAACCTAAACCTAAATATAAACCTAAAAATAAACTAAAAATAAAAACCTGGAAAAAATAAATAAGTTAAAATATATAAACTAACGTGTTAAAATTAAAAAATAAACCTAAATAAAATTTAAAATAAAAACCAAAATAAATAAAATAAATAAATAAACCAATTAAACCTAAACTTACTCGTTGTGCTTTTTAAAGGTTGAAACCCTGGTCTAAATCTTAGCCACTAATCTGGGCTTAAACCCCAAACCCCACTAACCCTGACCCTACACTAAACTACAACCCTCCTACACATCCCTCTAAACTGAGCCATAAACCCTAAATCTTAAACCATGGAGTTGTACCATACCCTAACTTTCCAGGCCCTAAATCCTGAGGCCCACCAAACCCAACCAGACATGGGCCCTAAACCTTATGACCCTAAATCCTAAACCAACCCTAAATCTTGAAGCCTAAACCTAAACACCCTAAACCCTAAACACTAACCCAACCATGGGCACTACTAAACTGAGTAAACTAAACCCTAAAAACATAAAAGCTAAAAAATCTTAAAATAAAATAAATAACCTGATAAAAAAATAAACCTAAGAATAAAACTAGATAAAATAAACTAAACGTTAAAATAAATAAACTAAAAGATCAAAGATAAATTAAAATAAAAAATAAAAAACCTAAACCCTCGTTGCATGTTGCTTAATTAAAAAAAAAACACACGGATGTTGGGTTTGTTTAATTTTTAAAGGTTGACCCTAACTCAAAACCCAAAACTAATTGGACCATAAAGCCTACTGACCCTAGGCCCCAGAAGACCCTAAACCCTGAGCTGACCCTGAGCCTGACCCTGGGCCATTGCACTGTGCCCTAGGCCTGGGCCCTGGACCCTAGACCCCAGGCCCCCAACCTAACCTGGGCTTTGGGCCAGGCTGACCCCTAAACTCCCCAGGCCCTAAATTTAAAACTGGGCCCTGGGCTAAACCTGGGCCCTACCCGGGAGACCACTGGGCCCTGACTACTGACCTAAACCCTGGGCACTAAACCACCAGGTGGGGTCTGGCCTACTTTAAACCCTTGACTTGACCCCGACCAAAAAATCTAAACCTAAATAAAATAAAATAAAAATAAGATAAATAAAACCTAAACCCAATATAAGATAAAATAAACCTAAGAATAAAACATAAATAAAATAAAATATAAACGTTAAAGATAACATAAACTTAAAATAAAATAAAATAAAACTAAATAAACCTACTGGTTTACTAATTCTAAAAACCATAAACCCTAGGCCCTAAATCATAAACCCTAGGCCAAAACTAACCATGGGCCCTAAACCCTAAACTTAGAACCCTAAAGGGACATCCAAATACCGACAACCCAAAACCCTGACTTAACTTTGGGCTGGGCTGAGTGACCCAGGCCCTAAACCCTAACGCCTAATGCTGAGGCCATGACCCTAAACCCCAAAACCTGAGCCATGGTGGCCAGGCCATGACCCTAGGCCTGATGCTCCACACTAGATGTTGCCCTGAGCCAACCCTGACCCAAACCCTGGGCCACCCACCCTAAAATGGGCCCTGGGCCTTAAACTTACCTGGGCAGCAGGCCCTGACTACCCTGGGCTGACCCTAAACTGGGCCAGATTAACTGAGCCCTCCCTAACTTTCAACCCTAAACCCAAGATCTCAGGCCACAAAGGCCAGGCTCAAGACCCTAAAGCTGACATCATCCTCCCCAAACCATAAACCCTGGGCCTTGACTATGGGCCCTTAGGCCCTAAACCTCTCTGGGCCCTGACTGACCTGCCCTAAATCCTAAAGTGACCCTACCACGTTCACTGGTGACTGGGCTTTAAAACTGAGCCACAGATCTTAAAATCTTAACCTGGGCTGACACTGGGCCATGCTGATCCTGGGCCCTAAACCCTGGGCATGGGTGGTGGGCCTAAGACCCTAACAAACCTAAACTCTGGCTGACTAAATAAACCTAAAATTAAATGATTAAGATCTAAACCTAAATAAAATAAAATAAAATAAACCTAAACCTAAATAAAATAAAATAAAATAAAATAAACTAAAATCTAAGTAAAACCTAAACTAAAAAATAAAATAAACCTCTGATAAAATCTTAATAAAATAAATTAAATGTAAAATAAAAATAAAATGAACCTAAAAATAAAATAAAACTAAATAAAACATAAACCTAAAATATAAACTTAAAGAAACCTAAAAAAATATAAAATAAACCTAAACTATAAAACTAAATAAATAAAATAAACTAAAATAAATAAACCTAAAAACAAAGTAAACTAAAATAAATAAAACCTAAACTAAACCTAAACCTAAACCTAAACCCTAAATAAAAAAATAAACTAAATAAACTAAACTAAAAAATTGAAACTAAAATAAACCTAAAATAAAACCTAAAACTTAGACCTACAAAATAAAATAAAAACATAAACCTAAACGAAAATAAAAATAAAACTTAAACCTAAAAAATAAAATAAAATAAAACTCAACTAAAAAATAAACTTAAACCTAAATCTAAACCTAAAAAAATAAACTAAAATTTAAAAGGTAAACTAAAATAAATAAACCTAAAATAAATAAACTAACATAAATAAAAATAAAAAATAGACCTAAATATAAATAAAAATTTAAAATAAACAAAAATAAATAAACTAATTAAACTAAATAAACTAAATAAACCTAAACCTATGGTGATTTTAATTTTAAAAAACACTAAACCCTAAATCCTACCATAAATCCTAAACCCTAAAACTTGGACCCTAAACCCTAAACCCTAAACCCTGAGCCCTAAACTAAACCTAAACATAAACCCTAAACCACCCTCACAACCCCCATATGCCTAAACCATAAACCCTAAACTTAAACTCTAAACTTATAACCCTAAACCTTAAACCACCACTCCATAAAACCCTAAACCCTAAACCCTAATCTCTGAAACATAAACCTCCTAAACCCTAAACCCTAAAGCCTAAACAATAAACCCTAAATCCTAAACCCTAAATCCTAATCCTAAACCCCAAACCCTAAGCCCTAAACCCTAAAACCTTAAACCCTAAACCCTAAAAACTTGAAAAGCTAATCCTAAACAAAAGAAAACCTAAAAATAAAATAAATAAATAAACTTAAATCTAAATAAAATAAAATAAACCTAAGAATAAAAAACTTAAAAAAAAATTAATACAAAATGTAATATAAAAATAAAATAAACCTAAATTAAAATGAAAACTAAATAAAATCCTAAACCCTAAACCTAAATGTACTTGAGTTTTCATTACCCTAAACCCAATTACCCACTACCTGACCCTAATGGCCCAGGCCCTGTAAACCATAAACCAAAAGCCCTGGGCCCTCCCTAAACCCCTGGCCCTGACTCTCCACATAACTCCTAAACCCTAAATTCCTAAATCTAACTGACCTAAACCTCCCCACTATACCACCCTACCTAAATTCCCTCTTAAACTCCACCTGACCTTAAATCTCCCTCCTAACTCCTAACCTCCCTAAATTCACCCTAAAACTGACCCTAAACCCCTCCCCACTTCACAACTAACCCTAAACTGACCCTAAACTCTAAACTTCCTAAACCTAAACCCTAAAAATCTACTAAACCTCCCCCAAACTCAGGCCCTAAAGACAAAACTCACCTTAATCCTTAAACTGACCATAAACCTACTGACAAACCCTAAATCATGGGCTCTAAACATTAACCCACCCTAAACTGAGCCTAAAGCACCCACATGACCTGGACCCTAAAGCCTGGGTTCCAAACCCTGGGCTCTAAATCATAAACCCTCTGAGCCCAAACCTAAACCTAAATTAAATAAAACTTAAAATAAAATAAATAAACAAACCTAAACCTAAAGAAAATATAAAAAATAAAATAAAATGAAAACCTAAACCTAAAATAAAATAAAATAAAAAATAAAAATAAACTAGAATAAAGAAAGAAAAACCTAAACTAAACTAAAAATAAATAAAACTAAGAATAAAAAACCTAAATAAAATTAACATAAATTAAACATAAAATAAAATAAAATAAATAGTAAATAAAAGCCTAAACCTAAAAAATAAACCTAAAAATGAATAAAAAGTAAAGCCTAAACCCTAAACTAAAAAAAGCCCTAAACCTAACATAAAAATAAAATAAAATAAACCTAAACCTAAACTAAAGAAAACTACACTAAAATAAATAAAATCTAAACCTAAATGTAAAATAAGCTAAACTCTAAAACCTAATAAACCTAAACCTAAACCTAAACCCTAAGAATGGGTAGAAACTTGACGATAAGAATATAACCACCAACCAGGATCAGTTTGGATCTAACGGTTGAGGCAAAGGTGGAGGCAGCAATTATCGTAGTGGTGGTGGGGGATCCATAGGTGCTCGTGGTTATGGAGGTGGTGGTAAGAGTAGTGGTGGTTATGGAGGCAGGAGGAGCGACGGAAGTTACAATCATGGTGGTGGCGAAGGGAGAGATCGAGGATATGATGGTGGATCCTACTACTCGAGCGGCCAGGGTGGTTCTGATGGGAATTGGATAAACTGAGGAACGGTCGATCCGATTGCTGCTTATGGAATTGTGCCTTTATAGTTGAGATGGTTCTACTAATTTAGGGTTTTTTATTTGCTCTATTCATGCTCAGTTTTTATCTATATCATCGCTTGTGTCATAAAAAACTTGGGGTGATGCTTCGGTTGATGAAATCAACATGAAGAAATGTTGAATCTGAATTTTTTCTCCATTAAAAAAAAGAAAACCTTAAACCCTAAACCCTAAACCCCAAAAACTCGAACCCTAAAGACTAAACCCTAAACCCTAAACCTTAATCCTTAAACTAACCATAAACCCTAAGCTAACCCTAAACCCTAAACCATAAACTCTAAACCTTAAAACCCCTAAACCCTAAAGCCTAAAACTAAAGCCTAAACCCTAAACCATAACCCTAGACCCTAAAGCCTAAGGTCCAAAACCCTAAAACTCTAAATCATATACCCTAAACCTTAAACCTTGAAAACCTAAAAACCTAAACCTAAACTAAATAAAACATAAAAATAAAATAAATAAACAAACCTAATCCTAAAGAAAATATAAAAAATAAAATAAAATGAAAACCTAAACCTAAAATAAAATAAAATAAAAAATAAAAATAAACTAGAATAAAAGAAAGAAAAACCTAAACTAAACTAAAAATAATTAAAACTAAGAATAAAAAACCTTAATAAAATAAACATAAAATAAACATAAAATAAACATAAAATAAACATAAAATAAAATAAAATAAATAGTAAATAAAAACCTAAACCTAAAAAATAAACATAAAAATGAATAAAAAGTAAAGCCTAAACCCTAAACTAAAAAAAGCCCTAAACCTAACATAAAAATAAAATAAAATAAACCTAAACCTAAAAGTAAACTAAACTAAAATAAATAAAATCTAAACCTAAATGTAAAAATAAGCTAAATTCTAAAACCTAATAAACCTAAACCTAAACCTAAACCCTAAGAATGGGTAGAAACTTGACGATAAGAATATAACCATCAACCGGATCGCTTTGGATCTAGCGAGAAAGCGGCAATTATCGTAGTGGTGGTGGGGGATCCATAGGTGCTCATGGTTATGGAGGTGGTGGTAAGAGTAGTGGTAGTTATGGAGGCAGGAAGAGCGATGGAAGTTACAATCGTGGTGGTGGCGGAGGGAGAGATCGAGGATATGATGGTGGATCCTACTACTGGCAGGTGGTTCGATGGGCTGGATATAAGCGAGAGCTCCGATTGCAGCTTATGGAATTGTGTCTTTATAGTTGAGATGGTTCTACTAATTTAGGGTTATTTATTTGCTTTATTCATGCTCAATTTTTATCTATATCATCGCTTGTGTCATAGAAAACTTGGGGTGATGCTTCGATTGATGAAATCAACATGAAGAAATGTTGAATCTAAATTTGTTCTCCATTTAAAAAAAGAAAACCTTAAACCTTAAACCCTAAACCTACTACTTAATTTTTTTTATAAAAGAACCCTAAACCCTATATCATAAACCCTAAACCCAAAATCCAAAACCTACACCCTAAACCCTAATCCCTAAGCTAAAACTAACTCTAAATACTAAACCTTACACACTAAACCCTAAACCATACATAAACATAAAACTTTAAA
The DNA here is from genome assembly GCA_021442155.1 of Cymbidium sinense. Lineage (NCBI taxonomy): Eukaryota > Viridiplantae > Streptophyta > Magnoliopsida > Asparagales > Orchidaceae > Cymbidium > Cymbidium sinense. The sequence continues at coordinate 2,718 of JAKCPB010001574.1, read as the reverse complement.
CCTTAAACCCTAAACTCTAAATCCTAAATCCTAAAGCATAAAGCCTAAACCCTAAACTTTAAACCCTAAACCCTAAACCCTAAACCCTAAACCCTAAACCCTAAACCCTAAAACTCTAAACCTAAATCATACCACAACTGACTAAACCCCAGGCCCAAAATCCTAAACCCTAAACCATTACCCTAAAAAAGCTAAAATCCTAAACCTAAACTAAATAAACCTAAAATAAAATAAATAAATAAACATAAATCAAAATAAAATAAAAAATAAAATAAAATGAAAGCATAAACTAAAACATAAACTTAAACCTAAACTTAAACCTTAACCTAAACAGAAAATAAAATATTAAATAAAAACTAAATTAAAATAAAATAAATAAAAACTTACACTAAAATAAAAACAAGAAAAACCTAAATAAAAATAACACTAAACCTAAAATAAAAATAAAATAAACCTAAAATAATATAAAATAAAAACTAAATAAAAACCTAAACCTAAATAGTAATCTGAAGAAAACTTAAAAATAAATAAAAATAAAACCTAAAGCCTAAAAAAAAAAAACCTAAACCTAAAATAAAATAAAATAAATCTTAACCTAAACTAAAATAAACTAAGCTAAAATAAATAAACCTAAACCTAAACCTAAAATAAACTACACCTAAACCTAAACCTAAACTAAATAAAATAAAATAAACTAAAAATAAACCTAAACCTAAACCTAAACCTAAAAATAAGAAATAAAACCTAAATATAAAAAATAAAATAAAAATAAAACTAAACTAAAAAATAAAAATAAATCTAAACCTAAATCGAAAAGATAAATTATAATAAATAAACCAAACAAAATAAAAAAATAAACCTAAATAAAAATTAAAATTAAAATAATCTAAAATAAATGAAAAATAGACTAAATAAACTAAATAAACCTAAACCTATTAGTTTACTTATTTTGTTTTTTAAAAAAAAATCCTAAACCCTAAACCCTAAACCATAAAGCCCTAAACCCCAAACCTAAAACCCTAACCCTAAACCACAACCCTAAAACCTTAAAACTAAAGCCTAAATACTAAACCCTAAACCCTAAACCTTAAACCCTAAACCCTAAACCCTAAATCCCAAATTGTAAACTTAAACCTAAAGTAACTACAAAAATTAGAAGCTAAACCTAAACCCTAAAACCTAATTAATCTAAACGCTAAGAATGAGCAGAACCTTGACGGTAGGAACATCACCCTTAACCACACTTAGTCTAGATCTGGTGGTGGAGGTGAAGGCAGAGGCGGCAGTTATCATAGTTGTGGTGAGGGATCTAGAGGCACTGGTTGATATTGAGGTGGTGGTCATAGCAGTGGTGGTTCTGGAGGCCGGAGGGGTGATGGAGGTAATAACCATGGTAGTGGCGAAGGGACAGATCAGAGATATGTGGTCGATCCCACTGCTCGAGAGGTCGAGATCATTTTAATGGGAACTGGATAAATTGAAAAATGGATGATCCAATTTGTTGCTTATAGAACTATGTCTTTATAGTAGAGATAGTTCTACTTATCTAGGGTTTTCGATTTACTCTATGGGTGCTCTTTTTGGTATATGTCTTATATCATAGAGAACTTGGGGTGCTACTTGGTTGTTGAAATCAAAAAGAAGAAATATTGAAACTAAATTTGTTATTTGTTAAAAAAAAACCTTAAACCCTAAACCCTAAATGCTAACCCTTGAACTAAAACTTAAACCATAAACCTAAAACAAAAGCACCAAAACTCAAAACACTAAATCCTAAACACTAAACCACAAATCCACAAAACCTAAAAACTCTCTCAACCATAAACCCTAAAACTAATCCCAAACCATAAACCCTAAACCAAAGCTAAACCTGCAACCCTAAACTAGGCCCCAGACCCTAAACCTGACCCCCCTAAACTGTGGCCAAACCTAAACCCTAAACAAAACTTTTAAACTGTCATCCCAGAAATCCTAAACTAAACAGCTAAATACTACCTAAATACATAGTCTAACCCTAACCTGGGCCCTAAACTCTACCATCCACCTAAACCTAAACCTAAACTCCACTGACCCTAAACCATTTACTCCACAGGCTGAGGGCACTTCTGACCCTACTGACCATGAGCCACCATAACCCTCTAAACTCCTAAATCACTAAACCCTAAAGACTAAATAATAAACCCTAAACCCTAAGCCCTAAACCCTAAACCCTAACTCTAAACCCTAAGTCCTAAACCCTAAACCCTAACTCTAAACCCTAAACCCTAAAACCCTAAACCCTATACTAAATAAAACCAATAAATAAAATAAATAAGAAACCTAAACCTAAATAAAAAAATTAAAACATAAAAATAAAATCTTAAACTAAAAACTAAACCTAAACCTAAAAATAAAATAAAATAATAATTAAAAATAAACTAAAATAAATAAAGAAATACCTAAACTAAAGTAAAAAAATAAAATAAACCTAAGAATAATAAACCTTAACAAAATAAAAACTAAATATAAAATAAAAATAAAATAAAACTAAAGTGAAATAAAATAAAAATTCAATGAAAACCTAAACCTAAAAAAAACTAAAAATGAATAAAAAACCAAACCAAAACCTTAAACTAAAAAAACCTAAACCTAAATAAAAATAAGATAAACAAAATAAAATAAACCTAAACCTAAACTAAAATAAGCAAAACTAAAATAAATAAAACCTAAATCAAAACA
>JAKCPB010001573.1:0-73697 GCA_021442155.1 Cymbidium sinense | reverse complement strand
AAACAATGATCCAAATTAACCCAAAATTAACATTTAAACTTGACTTGACCTTCAATTGAGCCAAACCTAGCACAATTGGCCCTCTTGACACTAGTTGACCCAAATTGACATAAAGGGGTCAAATTAGACTAAACCAAAATTAAATCAAACCAAACCATACAATCCTCTCCAAATAGTTATATGAACTTGACTTAACCCTTGGTTTGACCTAATTTGACCAATTGGTTAACCTAACCCATTTTGACCCAATTTGACCTAAATGGGTCAAATTATGCCAAACCTAACCAAATGAATTGCAAATGACATGAAATTTGGTCTAACTTGCTTTTGACTCATTTCAAATATGCTAAAATCAAATTCAATGCTAAATGACCACTCTACCCTTGCAAGGGCATCACATAAGACAAAACACCTATGTAAATGGTCATTTCTTTTCCTTGGCCACTTGGCACTCATTATTCCACCCAGGCTCCAAGGACATTGTCCAACCTAACCCAAGAGGTTGGGTCAACTATGACTCATGGGGAGGTGAAATCACCTCCCTTCCCCCATTGGAACACTTGGCATGAAGGACCTACACTTCTCTTTGCTAGGACACCCACTTGTCCTTCATAGCAGCCATCTTCCATGCCTTGGCAACCAAATTAAGCCACCTAAGGAGAATCCTAACCACCCCAAGCCAAGGACACCCACTTGGAGCCAAAAATCATTATGAATGTGGTGATTTTTAGCCATTGCAAGGAGACAAAAAATAGAGAGGCAAAAACTCTTCCTCACACACTCATTTCACTCTCTTAGAGCTTCCAAACCAACCATCAACCATTCCCACTTGACTTTTGTGCAAAAGCCATCAAAATCAAGTGGATTCCGATGAGGAAGCAGTGACCATTGGTGGATACATTATTTTGAAGTGAAGCAAGAGCCCAAACCCATTCCAAAGCTTCTTCTTGTACTTAAGAGCATTCAATCATCAGCTTGAAAGTCATTCTCGTGAGGTAATTTTCAAGAACCATAGTGCCTAGGTTCTTTTATTTGTGATAGTTTTGCTTGATTTTAGGAATTGTCTTTAGACTACCCATGCATTTTTTTTTATTTTACATCATCCCCACACATTTTGAGTGATTTCGAGTGAAGATCACCAGAAAATCGAGCCTAAAATGAAGTTTTTCATTCAATTTTTTTTATAAGAATCATAAAATCTTGCCCGAATATTCCATCCTCTTCCACCGGATTGCTCGCTAACCATCTAATCTTCCATTCAGGGAAATAGACAGCTTAGATCATATGGATCATGGCTTTGATGGATCATGATCATGTGGATCACGATGGATCACATCCACGATCGATCCGATCCATCGACGGTCAGATTTACATCCTTGTCCACATTCCCGCTCATCTGCTGATGTGGCACCGCACCAGCCACTCACGCAATGCCATGTGGTCCATGGTCCGCCTTGTGCATTGGTTAAGGTTAAGTAAGATATTAGGGATTTTTGCTTTTAAAAATTAATTAAAATACTTGAAACTTCAAAAATTCATAAAAATAAAATACTTAACTAAAATTGCAAATAAGCTCGGATTTATTCCGAAAGGAATCAATGAAGGCAAAAAAAGCCTAAATCTTACTAAATATTTTGAGCTTAATTTAAATTTTAGGGAAAATCAAATTTCATTAATTAAACCAAAATGACAAAATAGATTGATTTGAATTTTTCAGAGATTAAAAGTGAGCTTAAAATCTACCTACCATACAAATTTCAAGTTAAAAGGATTTTTGGATTGGGGGATATTGCATTCTGAAGTTCAAATAGTTAAAATAAATTAATGGAATTTATAAAAATCATGGAAAATCATTTAAATCAGCTGAAACTTTGGAAAATTATAAAAATCATAGAAAATCCTAAAATGTAAGTATATATTTGTTTTGAAGGTATTTAGAGATTCAATTAAAATTGATCCCAATTAATTTGAATAGTAATTAAGGCTTAATTTAAGTTTAATTAAAACTTAATTAGCTTAATTACTTTACCTAATTAATGTAAAACGAGGTTGATTAATGGGATGACCTCAGCCACCCATAATTTTCTTGGGATTTATTGCATGGTTAGTTAGGGAAATTGGTTATCTTAACCTTAATTACTTTCCTAATTAATTATACAATTAATTAATAATCTAAATAGTAAGGAAATCATTAATTAAGCTTGTTAATCATTGTGAAATAGTGAATGGGCATGGGGAATGAGATTGGGACCTCTTTCACAATCTTTTCCTAAGTCCTTACTTGAATGGAAATTAATTAATTTAATTAATTGATGGTTTAATTCATTAATTAAATTGCTTAATTAATCAATTTGAAACTATAATCACATGGAATCTTAATTAATCAATTCATGGGTAGATCTTTAGGTGTTCAATAACCTAAAGACATTTAAGGAAATTATGGTTAACCCACATGTGTGGAAAACCATGAAAGTACTTAATTAAGTTTCTTAACTTAATTAATCACTAATTGTGAGCCAATTGCATTAGGCCTCTTTCATTTCTTAGGTTCATTGCTGATTTAATTTCCAATGTATGTACATAACATGTAGGCTCATAATTACTTGGTTAATTAAATTATGGCAACATAGGTAAGGTTTAATTAATGGATTTAATGCATAATACAACCTAATTAACCCATAAAATCAACTTAATTACTTTTCATTAAAATTAAATCACAAACATGGGAATGGGTTAGGATCAAAACTTTCCTCATTTATTCAAACCAAATGAAATATGAAATTGAAAGTGATAATTAAAAGCCTTGGTTTTCTTTAAATGCTTTTATTTTATTTTATTGTACTTAGAACTAATTTAATCGAATGAAATCACATGTTTTTGCTTATTCATTCCTTTCCAATCATGTTAAATGTTGTATGTCATTTGAAATCATACATTCATCTTTTCAAAATTAATTAAATCAAATGGTTTTCCTTTATGTCAGGCTTGCATGTATTGATTTAATTTTTAATATGTGTGCTATTATCACTATTAAATCAAAATGTATTTTCCTAAGCTTATAAATGAATGGTTACATATGCTATGAATGCTAGTTATAAATACATAAGAGATGTATGTGATTATAGCTTAAATGTATGAAGTGAAGCTCCTTTCCTTTTATTCATGTATTGATTTATGTAATTGAGAATGTTAATGGGTATATATGACATCCTGGAATACAAGGCTTTAGTTAGCCAAGGAGGTCATTTGATCACCTCACTTCCTTGGTTTAATAATGGCACATACTCCATTTGATTTCATTCTTATGTATTTCAATACTAGAATTTGGATGAGGCTTTAATTCATATACATAAATGATTCAATCAAATTAAATATCATTTTTTTGCATGATTTTCATTCTCCAAATTATGAATACATGCGTATGTATTTAAGAAAAGTTGTATATAGTTTGGAAATTTCAGGAATATGAGGCTTTAGATAGCCCTAAGGAGGTCATTTGATTACCTCACCTCCCTGGTTTAACAAAGGCATCTACTTGGTTAGGTCTTTTATGCATACATGTGTGTATTTAATTAGAGAATGGTAATCCTTCCTTTTCATTAAAAATACATGCATTTGCAATTGTTCAAGTGATTGAATTAATTGATCATGTGATTTGGAGCTCTCTTTCTTATGTTCATGCATGTAAATTTACATATGGTTTGAATTTAATGGTATATAATCTGGACATCCTGAGAATATGAGGCTTTAGCTAGGCCCAAGGAAGACCCATCATGGCTTAGGAGTCCTTATTAGTGATTAGGTCCATTATATGGTGATAATTTCTATCTTTAGATAGTGCATCTTTCCTTAATGTATCGATCATTTCAATAAGTACCCCTAAGATCTAATGTGGTGTCCCACATCTCAAAAATAAACACCACAGATTTTGCGGACTCCAGGGAGGGTTCCTCTCTCATCTCTAGTAGTAATTATTGTCTCCAAACATCAATAGTGGACTTGTATTTTATATGGGTCCAACACTATCTTCTTTCTTTCATTACTTATATTTCATCCTTAGGTTGAGCTAGCTAACATCCTTTAGGTTTTAAGACCTCACTCCATGTAGGTCTTAAAACCCTATTATCCCCCCAATAAAAAAAAATTTGAATTAACTAAAGAAGATGACTAAATATTTAGAACCTCTTTACCATTCTCTTGGTGAGGCAAGGTTCATCTCATACTTAAGAAAATAAAATCTTTGCAAAAGATATATACTTTCAAAAGCACTTCTCAAATTAAAATTCTCATGAAAAGATTGCATTTAAAGATAACCAAACCTCATGCAACAATATCCATGATTGTTGCATGGAGGTTCTTTCAAAATTTAAAATCAAATAATTTTAAAATCCTTTTTCCAAAAGCACATATTTCAAAATAGTAATCTCCATTCAACACACCTAAGCTTGTTGAATGAAGATTTTATTTTCAAATAAGATCATGACATAAAATTGAAATTTCATTTAGCACATCCTACATGTGCTAAGTTGGAATTTCTCTTTTCAAAAGCAACATCACACACAAATATCCCATCTATGAAAATAAAAAAAAATAATTGATTTCCATTTAACATACCTAAATTTGTTAAATGAAAGTCCCCTTTTCAAAATCATCAAAAATTACAACACATTTGAATTCCATTTGACATACCCAAATTTTTCTAATTAGAATTCCCTTTTTTAAAATCAAAAGCAAATTGGACTCTTCTTAACATACCAACATTTCCAATGTAGAGTTCCCTTTTTAAAATCACAAATAAATCAAACACACTTGAACTCCATTTGACATACCCAAATTTGTAAAATGAGAGTCCTGCCATTTCAAAATTGAAAACAAATAGAACTTTATTTATCATACCACATTTGTTAAATAGAAGTTATCCACTTTCAAAATAAAACAAAACAAACTCATCAAACACACTTGATCCCTACTTAACATACCAAATTTGTTAAGTAAGGGTCTCATTATTCAAAATCAAATCAAAATACATCAAACACATTGTACTTCACTTAGCATACCTAAATTTGCTAAGTAAGGATCCCATTTTCAAATTGAATTCAACAAATCAAATAAATGACACATCATCAAACAACAAAAAATGCTTTCAAAAATTGTTTTCAAACATGCACTTGAATCTCATTTAGCATACATAAATTTAAGTGAAGATTCCAAAATCAAATTCAAAAACAAAGTCAATTGACCTCCAAATTTATTAAATGAGGGTCCCAAACATAAAATCAAATTCAAATGTGAGCCAATGGAAGCATCAATTAAGAGCCTCTCCAAAACATTTGAACCCCATTCAACATACCCAAATTTGTTGAATGTGGGTTCTAAATTTAAATCAAATTCAAAGTCTCTCCTCCAAAAAAAAATTTCAAAATCTCAATATTTGAACCCCATTTTGCATACCTAAATTTGTTAAATGAGGGTTCCAATTCAATAATCAAATCAACTAAATAATTCAAGTCAACAACATTCAAGTGAAGGTCTGATATGGTTCTCTTTCCAGAGATTCTAGCCCTCACGACCATCAGTAGAAAGGAGGTGGTAGGCAAGAAGACACTTCTTCAGTTTGACCTACATTCTGATTCTAAGTTTCTCTAACCAAAGGAGAAAGGCCATAAATTTCCTTCAAGAGCCAAGAATAAGATCAATAAGGATTTTTTGAGTATGTATTATCCATTCTAGATAAGTATGACTCAAATGATTTGAATCCTAATTCCCAAAAGAAGACAACTCTCAAAATGACAATAAATAATGATCGTAATCCATAAAATAGCGTCGATGGACTTGATGCCTTTAAGGATTCCAACTCAGTAGAGGTACCCCTATTTTAAACTTTCATGTTACTATGACAAAGATTTAGAATCATCAAATCTAATAGAAGAAATTTTGGGCACCATAAAAGAGTAGGTAGACATCAATTCTACCTCTCTTTAAGAAGATATCACAAAAGCCAATTGTGTAGTGGCGTGGTCCTACCACTTTGATCAACACCATAGCAAGAAGCAAACCAATCATTGGAAATAATCAAATTCTAAATCCTTCTTAAGATACACCTGTAATCCAAAATAAGGGCATCAAACTATTCGGGTTAATCTTAAGGTCCTAAACTATCATGGAAGGTTGCCCACTAAGCTAAAATAATGAGTGCACCCTCACCTTCTCTAAGGAGATAGAGTGATTAATTGGAACTTAACCTAATTCTTCCTCACTGCTTAGTGGCAACCTCCTCAAGTCTTACTCAACATAGAATATCCTATGGAAAAGAAAGACAAGCTATCCCTCAGAGAACACAATATAAACAGAGACTCAAAAAAAAAGGAGAGAACAAAAAAATGAAACAATAAGAAAAAAGAAAGAAAAGAAAAAATGAAAAGAATGAATGAAAAAAATAGAGAAGAAGGTAAAGAAAAGAAAAAAAAAGAGAAAAAGTAAAGCACCAATAATACACATTAATTTGGAATCCAAAGGATAAATCATGTGTACGCGGTGTAAATTCAAAGAAAAGGAGAGAAAAAATATATAAATGAAATAGATTTTGATCTGACAAGTCTTTGGAGTAGATAACAAAAAAAAAGTTCTAAAAGGATAATTCATGAAAGATATGACTAGAAGTGGGTATGAGCACATTGACTCCAATTCTACTATCTCATGATATTATTATAGGATTGTAAGTTAAGAGTTGAACCTAACTCTAACCTAATATATATATATATATATATATATATATATATATATATATATATATATATATATATATATATGTTGAGATATCTCTTCATCTCTTCAAGCTCGAAAGAGGATTCAATTGTAGATAAACCTTCAAATGAAGTAATAAAATCATATTTTCCTAGTCTACCTACTTTGCTTAAAGAATTTAGAAGACTTTCAAGTAGAGGATACACTCCTAAGTTGAGAAAGAAAATTAGATCATCAACCAATGAGTTTTAAGAGATTAACCTTAGAACATAAAGGTAGTCCACCCACACTCCCAACATCCATATATGATAAGTTAGAAAGAAAATGCCAATGACTTAGTTAGGTTACTTTTGTAGTTTAAAGACGCTTTACCTAAGACGTAATGAAGTGCCCAATACATCTTTAAAGGTAATAGTCTACAAATTCAAAATTGAACCTATTATTCCTACTTTGCAAACTTTTGATGAAAACATTTGCACCAAGAACAAGATCAAAGTTTGAGGTCAACCTTATTGAAGAAGAAAGATGCTATCATGATTACCCAATATTATGCTTAGTCAAAAGGAAGGACATTCAAATCCACACATACATTGATTATGAAGATTTCAATTAGGCATGTATTGAAGATGAATCCACATTACCTATTTTAGATTTGATAGCATATAGCCTCTTTACATGGTTTCCTCATTCAAGGATGGGTTGAATGATGCTAGAGGATGAGAGGTCATTTGCACTTATAATTTCCATTGGAATTTACCACTATAAGGTCATGCCTTTCTGGTCACTAGGGTTAAAGAAAAGGAAGACCATCTTTACTCAGTAGTTGTCTTGATTGGTTATGACACTACTTGAAGTTGAATCCTAAAGTATACAATTAGAATGACTTTAGGGGAGTTTCTAAGTAGTAAAGCATCATGGGATAACAAGATTGATCTAAAAGAGATTAAAGTGACATTAGAGATGCCTCCAAGATTCTACTTAACAGGAGAAATTTCAATTAATGTTGAATATAGATGGTTTAAACTCTTTCAAAGTTAGTCTATCTCAAAACTTTTAAATCAATTCTACTCGATTTGAAAGGACTACCTTGGTGCTTTGAAGGATGGAAAGTAGTTTAAACTACTATGATAGGGGAGAGGATGCTTCCAATCAACAAACACTATTTAAAGAAATACTATCCTTAAAATAATGTTTGAAAATAATTATCATCAATAAAAATCCTATCTTTCCATTCATCAAATCCCTTCTTCATTAGAAGCATTATTTGCTTATCTGTGAATCTACCATGATGTGTTTAGGATAGGTGTAAGATAACCCAAGTGGCATCCTATCCTTCATCAAAATAAACACAAACTACACATGATTCTCCGGTGCTATTAGGATAGGTGTAAGAGAACCCAAGAGGCATCCTATTTTGACTAGTACAACTAAGTTAGGTATAAGACAACCCATGCAACATCCTTTTTTGGTGGAGTCACATTGCACCTCTAGCACCATTTCATCCACTCTTCGATGTGTTTACAGTAGGTGTAAGGAACACAAGTGGCATCCTATCCTTCATCAACACAACACAAACACAAACTACACACAATCATATGAACAAATACACATCTTTTGTCTCGGGCCACTTTGATGTGGGATAACACCCCCCACGACCCTCACTTATTAGTGCTCTGTGGGATGATGTTACCCTACTGAATCACCCCAGGTCCCTTATCAGAAGATGTAAGTCTACGCTTTCCTTCACCTAACTGCACCGATGAGCACCTTGATAGCATGGTAGGCCTTACTTGGGGTTGTTAAGCTACCCTCATGTTGGCTCATTTAAGAAGATGCAAGTCTATGCCTTCTTCTTAAATTAGTCATCAGGAACTGACTTGGTTGAGTATATATGACAAACACACATGCACATCTTCTATCTTGGGCTACTTTGATCTAGGATAATGCCCCCTACAACACTCATTCATTAGCTTTAGGTTGACATCCTACCCACTGTGTCACCCGTCCCTTATTTAGAGGATGTAAGTCTATTTCTTTCGACTTCTATTGCACACGATGAGTGCCTTGTTAGCATGGTAGGCCTTACGGTGATTGGTAAGCTACCTTCATGTTGGCTTCATTCAAGAGGATATAAGTCTACTATACACTTTCTTCTTGACTAGCCATTGTGAACTTGGTCCAGTAGTGGATTAGGGTAAGGCCCCAAGGACAACACCTTTCTTCTTGACTACTTCTCCTGTCTAGTCCTTCTTTATGACTCCCTACTTAGTAGTTTCCCTTAGGTTGGGTTAATTTTTGTGCCAACAATGGGTCACCCGATTGTTCCTCGCTGATGTAAGTTTGCTACACTTTCTTTTAAGATAGCCCCTAGGTCAAATAGCACCCATGACAAACTATCCATAATGAGTTTCACTTGGGATATATAAGTCTGCCTTCTTCTAGATGATTATCACATATGGGCACCTAGTTGGTTGGTATTCACTATGACAACCCACCAGTGGATACACCACTCATGGTAGATATAAGTCTATGCTTTCTCCTTGAGTTGGCCACCTACAAGCTTTCTTATTTACAAGGTCCAAGATACCCTAGTGGCACCTCCCTCACTTTATTTAGATCACGCCCTTTGCAACCTCATTTAGACACTAAAGTTACTACTGGATTGGAGAATCCCCTTTTCAAGTAACCACCTCATGGTTGGAGATTTTGTTGGATGCAGATTCTCCCTTGGTCCAAGAAATCTAAGATAGGTCTAGCCACATAGTCCTTCTCAAGAGGTCCCTGCACACCATGGGTCCACAATAATAAATAAATAATATATATATATATATATATATATATATGCTTGTCGAAGGATTAATGCCCCGGGTACCTTTCTAAGAAGGCATCCTATCTTTAGGGCGGTCAAAACTCCCTTAGGAATCGACTACTCATGAGTTGAGATAAGTCCTCCACACTCTCTCAATAGTCACCCAAGCAATTCAATATTATTCCACCAAAGTTGTTCTGCACATGGCCAATAACGATGGGCAGCTTATGAAGTGATTTATTGCATCTAATGGGTTACCCTAGTTGTTCCACTTTGGAGATGTAAGTATACTACTTTGTCCAAAGAAGCCATGATATCAAAAAGGCACCAGGTTGGATATCTACCTTCTTGGATTACCCCTTTGATCTAAATATAAGATAGGCCAAGGCTGACATAACCCCTTCTCAGTGTGGTCCATCGCACACTGACAGGATCTATCAAATGAAATTAAAATAAATGAAAATAAACCAAATTAAAATTAAACAAATCAATGAAATTAATCTTGACTACTTTTGAGTTGACATAAGTCCCTCGTAGCATTCACTTTCATAGTCGGGTTTGAGATCCAAAAGATCACCATTGATCCATGCTTTAAGATGTAAGTCTATGCTTTCCTAAGTACAACCTTTTCACACCAATAGTAACCCTTAGGTCGGATAGTCCTACTTGTGTAGACTATCCCTTTGGATTTGTAAATTTGAGATAGGTCAAGGCCACATAGCCCCTTCTAAGTGGTCCATCGCACACCAGATCCATAATAAACTAAATTTGAAACCAACCTTCCCAATGGAGTCAAATTAAAACATATCAAACAAACCAAACTTCTCCGGTGTGAAATCAAATTAATCTCCCTAGGAGCCATAAGAAATACCATCAAACTCTTATCCCAAGCAAGATAGTCAACCAGCTTCCCAGTGGAAGGCTCACATTTCCCTACCATTATAGATTCTTATCCCCAGTGAATACACAACCAAATAAATCATATTCCTAATGAGACTCAAATTCATATCTGAAGTGGATAGCTTCAACTTACTTCCCTAGTGGAAGGTTCACATACTCAATCCCAGATTCCATTTGACTCTCTTATGCCCTTGCATAAGAGATTCTTGCACTAAGATTGTGATTCTATCTACCTTTAGTTTAGGTATAGATCATTTTTGTTAGTGTTGTAGTCTTTGGACGTTTTTGATCATCTCCAATCAAAATGTTGCATCTGTTAGTTACACCACACCTATTGGGGGTCCTTTGTTGACCTCACTTTTGGAGTGAGTTCCCAACCTCCGCTTCTTAAACCTAGGAACCTTCTAGACACAAAGGTTTCCTTAGTCATAAGACACTTCTAGAGTAGGTGAACACTTAACCCAAGCCTAGACTAAGGGTTAATCATAGATTAGGTTGCTGGGACTTAGGAAAATCACCTACCCTATAGCTTAAACCCAATCCATGTACACCTTAAATTCAATTCAAATCCAAATATCCAACCAAACTGCAAACTCAATTTCAAATCCAAATCCAAATCCAAGTCCAAACATAATTCCAAATGATTGAAACCCAAGATCAAATCCAAACTTAAAATCCTTCCCAAGCCCTTTAATCAACCTTCATGAACTTAGCCAAATTTCTATCCAATTCAATTTGAACTCAATTGATTTTCTTATAAATCAATTGTACCTTCAATTATCTTCTCAAATATAAATGAAATATAAATTCAAATAGCCAAAACCAAATCCAAAATCAAATCAAAACCCAATTTAAACCCTTTAAGCCATTTCTTTGAACTTGGCCAAAACTCATCTAAATAAAGCCAAAATCAATGGATTTTCTTTGAATCAATCATTCCTTCAACCATCTATCTAAATATAAATGAAACCTACAATCATCCAGTCAAACCAAAATCAACCCAAGTCAAACCCAACCTACCCTATTTGACTTGAAATATTCAAATAAACCAAAACTCATTTGAATCAAACCAATAATTGAATTTATATCAATCTCAAATCTATATATAAACTCAATTAAATTAAAACTCAACCCAAAGTAAAGCAACTAAATCTAATTGGTTCACTTGACCTAAAGTGGCCAATCTACATGAACCAAAATCCAATTCAATCCAAATCAAAGTGAATTAAGCCAATCCAAAGTTTATGTCATGATTGTTGATCACCCTAGGATGATCAATTGATATAAATTGGGTCAAACCAAGTCAACCTAGCCTATTGACCAAGTCAACCCTTTAGCCTATATGAACCCAAACTAGCCAAATTGCAACCTAAACAAAATCCATTGAAACTAATTGACCTTCAATTGAGCCAAACCTAGCTCAATTAGCCCTCTTGACCCAAGCTAACTCAAATTGACATAAAGAATCAGATTAAATCCAAATTAAATCAAACCAAAGTATATAATCCTCTCCAAATAGTCATATGAACTTGACCTAATCTTTAATTTGACCCAATTTGACAAATTGGTCAACCTAACCCATTTTGACCCATTTTGACCCTAGGTCAAATTGAGCCAAACCTAACCAAATGAACTCCAAATGACATGAAATTTCGTCCAACTCAATGTTGATTCATTTCAAATCTAACCAAATCAAATTTAATATTAAATGACCACTCTACCCTTGGTCTAAGGGTATCACATAAGATTATACACCTATGTAAATGGTAATTTCTTTTCCTTGGCCACTTAGCACTCATCCATTGGTCCACCTAGGCTCCAAGGACACTCCAACCTAACCTAAGAGGTGGTTGGGTCAGACCATGGGGAGGTGAAATCACCTCACCTCCCCCATTAGAACACTTGGCATGAAGGACCTCGACTTTCATTTTGTTGGACACCCACTTGTCCTTCATAATAGCCACCTCCCATGCCTTGGGCAACCAAATTAAGCAACCTAAGGAGAATCCCAACCACCCTAAGTAAGGGACACCAACTAGGAGCCAAAAATCACCATGAATGAGGTTATTTTCCACCATTACAAGGAGACAAAAAATAGAGAGGCAAAAATTCTTCCTCACATGCTCATTTCACTCTCTTAGAGTTCTCAAATCAACTAGAAACCATCAAAATCAAGTGGATTATAGTGAAGAAGTTGTGTCCATTGGTGGATACATTATTCTGTAGTAAGCAAAGAGCCCGAACCCATTCTAAAGCATCTTCTTACACTCAAGAGCACACTTGGATCATCACCACCATCAAAAATCATCCTCGATGAGATAATTTTCAAAAACCATAGTCGGCCTTAGGTTCTTTTATTTGTGATGGTTTTTTGATTGATTTTAGGAATTTTATTTAGATAACCCTTGTATTTTTTTATTTATTTTACAACATACCCATGCATTTGGAGTGATTTTTGATGAGATCGCTGAAAAATCAAGCATAAAATGAAGTTTTTCATTCAATTTTTTCACAAGAATCACAAAAAATCCCATCAAGAATAGTGTTGTCCACCCTCTTACGATTGCTACTGATCTCCCTTCGTGGAGATATGATCGTAGATGATCTGATCAACAATCATGTGGCTTAGAATAACATGGATCATCATGTATCTATCTGTCATCTGATCGATCGATCCGATCCATGCATCCTTGTCCATATTCTCTCATCTACTGGGTATTTGCTGCACGATGCCATATAGCAGGTCCTCCACGGTAGTAGGTTAAGTAAGAAATTATGGATTTTCTACTTTTAAAATTAATTAAAACACTAAAACTTCAAAAGTTCATAGAAAATAAAATACTTAACTAAAAATTACAAAAAAAGGGCTCATTGGATTAGTCTTTCCGAGAGGAATATAATGAATCCAAAAGCCCCAAATTTTATTGAATATTATGAGCTTAATTTAAGCTTTAGGAAAATAAAATTTCATTAATTAAACTAAAATGACACATTAGATTGATTTGAAATTCTCAGAGATAAAAATTGAGCTTAAAATCTGCCTACCATAAAAATTTCAAGTCAAAAAGATTTCTGGATTGGGAGATATTACATTTAGAAGTTCAAATAATTAAAATAAATTAATGGACTTTATAAAAATCATGGAAAATCATTTAAATCAGCTGAAACTTTAGAAAATTACAACAAATAAAAAAAATGCAAGTATATATTTATTTTAAAGGTATTTCAAAGGAGATTCAATTAAAATTGATCCCAATTAATTTTGAGAGTACTAATTTACTTAATTTAATTTAAAAAACTTAATTAGCTTAATTACTCTAATTACATAATTAGTTAATCCCAAACTTTTGGTTGATTAATGGGATGACCTCATCCCATAATTTTCTTAGGATTTATTGCTTGGTTAATTAGGAAATTGGTTGTCTTAACCTTAATTACTTTTTTTAATTAATTGGCAATTAATTAATATTCTAAATAGTAAGAAAATCATTAGAGCTTGCTACTCATTGTGAAATAGTGAATGGGCATGGGGAATGAGATTGGGAACTCTTTCCCAATCTTTTCCTAAGTCCATTTCACTTGAAATTAATTAATTTGGGATTAATTGATGGTTTAATTCATTAATTAAATTGCTTAATTAATCAATTTGAAACTATTATCACATGGAATCCTATTAATCAATTCATCGATAGATCTTTAGGTGTTCAATATCCTAATGACATTTAAGGAAATTATGGTTAACCACATGTGTGGAAAACCATGAAAGTACTTAATTAAGTTTCTTAACTTAATTAATCACTAATAATAAGCCAATTGCATTAGGCCTCTCATTTTTTTTAGGTTCATTGATTTAATTTCCAATGTATGTATATGTCATAGGATCATAATTACTTGGTTAATTAAATTAAGGCAACATAGGTAAGGGTTAATCAATTAATGGATTTAATGCATAGTACAACCTAACCCATAAAATCAACTTAATTACTTTTCATTAAACAAAATTAAATCACAAACATGGGAATGGGTTAGGATCAACAAACTTTCCTCATTTCTTCAAACCAAATTGAAAGTGATAATTAAAAAAGCCTTGGTTTTCTTTAAGTGCTTTTATTTGATTTGATTGTCCTTAGGAGTTAATTTAATTGAATGAAATCACATGTTTATGCTCATTCATTCCTTTCCAATCATGTTAAATGTTGTATGTCATTTGAAATCATACATTCATCTTTTCAAAATTCATTAAGTCAAATGGTTTTCCTTTATGTCAAGTTTCATGTGTTGATTTAATTTATAATATGTATGACTATTATCACTATTAAATCCAAACATATTTTTCAAAGCTTATAAATGAATGGTTACATATGTTATGATTGTTAGTTATAAATACATAGGAGATGCATTTGATTATAGCTTAAATGTATAAAGTGAAGCTCATTTCCTTTTATTCATGTATTGATTTATGTAAGTGAGATTGTTAATGGGTATATAGTTTGGACATCCCAAAAATATGATGCTTTAGTTAGCCCCAAGGAGGTCATATGATTACCTCACTTCTCTGGTTTAATAATGGCACATACTCCATTTGATTTCATTCTTATGTATCTCAATACTAGAATTGGATGACACTTTAATTCATATACATAAATGATTCAATCAAATTAGATATCACTTTTTTGCATGATTTTCATTCTCCAAATTATGAATACATTGGTATGTATCTAAGAAAAGTGATATATAGTCTGGATAACCCAAGAATACGAGGCTTTAGCTAGCCCTAAGGAGGTCATTTGATTACCTCACTTCCCAAGTTTAACAAAGGCTTGTACTTACTTATGTATTTTATACATACATGTGTGTATATAATTAGAAAAGGGTAATCCTTCCTTTTAATTAAAAATACATGCATTTGCAATTGATCATTTGATTTGGAGCTCTCTTTCTTATGTTCATGCATGTAAATTTACATATGGTTTGAATGTAATGGTATATAGTCTGGACATCCCAGAAATATGAGGCTTTAACTAGACCCAAGGAGGTCATTTGATTACCTCACTTCCTTGGTTGATAATGACATGTACCTATTTAATTTCATCCCTATGTATTTTTGCATAAGAATTTAGATAGAGCCTTAATAATTTATTCAGAGGGGAAATATAAAGCTTCAAATGTACATACTCACATCCATCATTCAAGTGTGCTAAAACATATTGTATGTGTAGGTATACTTAAGACTTAATCATATGCATGTTACATGTGATGGAAAGGAATGATTTACCATGTGTCATGTGATAGTATTTCAATTAGATTAATTTTAAGAAGCCTTTCACATTGAATAGAATTATTTAAAGAGAACCTAAACTTAGGATTAATCTAAAATGTGTAATAAGCCATTCACTAAAGAGAACTAAATCAAATTAACATGCTTTAGAAAGTAGTTTAAGGTAGGGATGAAAAAGGCCAACATCTTTTCTTCTCTTTACAACACTTAGTTGCTAAGTGTAGGTCATATGTAACAAAAGAAAATACAAATTAAAACTTACAAATCAATTAAAGCACTTGAAGTGAAACCACCCTTTAAGTTGAATCTTTCTACACTTAGAAAATCTTAACTCTAAAGCCTAGTTAGGACATACCACACAAGCCTTAATACACACACATTAGATTAAGTCACAACTTCCAGCCTTATGTTTAGATGATGCATGGTGTGATGTATGTTTTTTTGATGTATTATTTTAGATTGGATGTTAGAGTGTATGTTTCATAGGGATGGTAGGTTTGATTAGATAATCATATTTTTTATAAGAGATTATTTTTAGGGGTGCTTAAAATAAATATAAATGCTCTTTGTAGTTGCTTAAGCCCTTAAGCATAATCCAAGTTAGACTGATGGGCTTGGTTACCCATGTGTAGGTGCTAAGTCCAAATTATAAATATAATTGCTTGGTTGTATGTGTGTTTAGCTAACACTTATCTTGTAGTGTAGTTAGATTTACTTTTCTTATTTTAATGTACTTTGCATTAGAAATTAGGATTAGTGCTATGGGGGATAAGGATGAGCATTGGCTAAAAGGCTTTATCCTGGGAGGCCATGTGATGCCTTTGAAGTGGACTAAACCAAATCAAAGAAAGAGGAAGATACATGAATACATGAAGACTTGAAGACCCCCATAGCATTTATCTTTTGTAAATTGAAAATTATTCTTCTATGTATCGGTTGTATAAGGGTAGAGCTCGACTACCCATTTTTTTTTGGTTGTACGGCACTATCACTACTTATTCTTTTGCATTAGCAATAAAAAAATTTTTGATGTTGTGTTTAAAGTACATAATTAGGATGGCACTTTTCTTAGTTTCTTTATATGTTTGATGTTTGAATGTGTGGCCTTGAATGATTAGTTCTTAGAAAAAATTAACCTTTATACCCAACTACAACTCATAACTAAAGTTTTAAACAATTCATAACCTTACATAAAGCCTAGGACATAAATCAAGATAATTAAAAGATTTAGCAACCCCTTAGATGAATGTTGAATGGCCAACAACATGCACATCATATTATTTTGCTCTTGAAAATAAGG
Organism: Cymbidium sinense; assembly: GCA_021442155.1. Taxonomy (NCBI): domain Eukaryota; kingdom Viridiplantae; phylum Streptophyta; class Magnoliopsida; order Asparagales; family Orchidaceae; genus Cymbidium; species Cymbidium sinense. Next base: position 56,666 of record JAKCPB010001573.1, on the reverse strand, counting down.
GATTTCCATCCTTGCACAATAGAGGAATGCTTGACCCGTGAGGGCATCCTTTGTGTTGGAAAAACCCCTTTTCTTGCTGATTTAGCCAACAACCTTATTTCATCATGCATGTAGGCATCAAAAACCCAAAGCCTTTATCAAAATGAAGTGTCAAAATAAATAAAATTTGAAAAGATTTTGCACTAGACTAAGTCATATGCTCATACCACTCATGGTCTAGTCTCTTGGGGAGTGGGTTTAAGGACTTTAGTTTCTTTCTAATTAAATAATACCTCCAACTAATTCAAAATATGGATGATATATAGAATTGATTTATTCTAGCCATGCTAATGCTCACTATATTTAGGTTTTGAAGTGGCTATTTCTTTTGGCTACAAGCATAAATCATCACCACTTAGGCATCTCCATAATCTTGTATTGATTACAAGTCTAGCTTTCTAATGAAATGTCAACTTTAAAAAAATTGATCTTCTCTTCAATTTCAAAACTATAAAGCCCAATTATTGGATAGCTTGATATGCTCACTAGGTTTCCTAGTATCAAGAGCATTCCTACTTGTTTCCTTTGATAATAAGTCTTCTCCTTGAGTTTTCCCACTTGATTTTCATAACTAATCCTCTCGATAGTTTAGCCTTAAAATCTTTGGAGACTTTAATTGCTACTTTAATCGAGAGTATTCTTAAGGGATTCACATCCTTAGGATGTAATTAACTATGGAGGCTTTCCATAGAACTTAATGAACCCTACTTAATATAAATGCTACTTTATTTTTTCATGTAAAGTAGGGAAAGGTCTGGTACATTCAAAGACCCATCTTAGAGTCCTTATTAGGTGATTAGGTCCTTTATAGGGTGATAATTTCTATCTTTGAGATAATGCATCTTTCCTTAATGGAATCATTTAAGTACCCCTAAGATCTATGTGGTGTCCCACATCTCAAAAATAAACACCACACACCAAGTTTTAAGACACAAGTGAATGACATTGATAAAAAATGAGCATGCATAGAGCAAATTAAAAATTCTGGATAACTAGAATCATCTCTATAAAAACAATTCAATAAGTAGATTGAGTGTTCTTGATTTCTCCACTTCATGAACCACACTCTCGTAGCGATCCACCATTATATCCCTAATCTCTCCCTCCGCCACCACCATGATTATAACTCCTCCCACTTCCATAACCACCATTGCTCTGACCACCACCTCCATATCCAAGCAGTACCTCTAGATCCTCCACCACCACTGTGATAACCGCCACCTTTGCCTTCTCCTCCACCGCTAGATCTAGACTGACCCTGGTTGACAGTGATGTTCTTGCCATCAAGGTTATGCCCATTCTTAGGGTATAGGTTTGGGTTTATGTTTATTAGTTTTAGGTTTAGGATTATTTTGTAATTTATTTAGTTACTTTTAGGTTTAGGTTTAGGTTTAGGGTTTTAGGTTTTGTGCTTTTAGTGTTTAGGGTTTAAGGTTAGCATTTAAGGTTTAAGATTTAGAGTTTAGTGTTTAGGCTTTATGGTTTAGGATTAGTTTAGGGTTTAGGGTTTAGGGTTTAAGGTTTTAGGGTTTATTATTTAGGGTTTAGAGTTTAGGGTTTAGGGTTTGGGTTTTGGGTTTAAGGTTTAGAGGTTTAGGTAGTTTAAGGTTTAGGTAGAGTTTAGGGTTTAGAGTATTTTGGGGAATGTTGGAATTTTATTAAAAGGAAAAGATACAATGTCCTTAAAAGGGGTAAAGCTCTAAAATTCTATTACTCTAGAGACAAGAAACCTAAAGAGCTAAACCCCAAAGTACATTACAAAATAGAAAAGAAAATAAAAAGTAAATAAATTAAAAAAGCATAAGAGAAAAGACAGTAAGACTAAACAAATCTAAAATAGTAAAGGATGAGAAAGTAGTTCATGATTCCTTGAGAAAGTAAGATAAGCAAGATCCACAACAATACACGTTAACTAGTAATGACCATTCCCTCTCAGTAAAGTTCCAACTGTAAAAGAAATTTGCAAAACACTACAGGTCATAGCTAAAAGGATAAGGACAAAGAGAGGAAAAGGAGAGAGCGAGAAGAGGCTCAGGCTTATTAGGATCATCCCAAGGGCAACACATTTGAGCATCCAAACTTCATAAAGAATGGTTACAATCATATGTAATGCTTCCAACTAGAGAGAAGAGTAACATCAAAGCCATCATAGCCAGCATACCTGATATAAGAAAACCACCAAGGCTGAGTCATAGAGTTCTAGATCGCACCATTAAACAAAGAACAACCCAAGAATCAAGAACCAAACCACAAAATGAAAACCACAATATACTAATAATAATGAGAGAGAGGCTAAAATAAAGAACACCAACAACCATTATGCAAATACTCATCCAAGCTCCAAACCAGGGAAAACTAGAACCAGCCATCAGCAAGCACCAGACCCATGCTAATTAACAGAGAAACAACCAACAAAACCAAGATAGGAGCCCTCAAGCAAAAGTCCCAACAAGTAGAGTCAAAAGCCAAACTAGGTGAGCAACCACAAATGACTAAATATCGAAATGAAACCATCAACTAAAGGAATACATAAACTAGTGCAAATCACCAAAAGAAAAAAATAGCCACAAAAGGCGAAGTCCAACCAAAAAAATCAAAAAAGCCAAAGGATCAAAAAAATGTTCACCAACAAATTGTCCAAGAAGAAGGAAAAGACCAACAAGGAAAAAAAATCAACCAACCAAGATTCCAAGGACAACTAAAAGTCCTCCAACCAAACTAGCTAAGTAAAACAACCATAAGGCAACCATCAGAGAACAACCAAAAAAGGAAACATCCATAGCAGCCAAGGAAAAGTAGAAAACCAACAAAGCACCACACAATAGAGGCCCAAAAGAAGCACAACCACTATAGAAAGGCAAATACCAGCTAAGAAAAAACCAAACTTCCAACAATAAAGACTAACCCAATAGAAGCATAATGATAACATAAAACCATATAAATAATGCACCCAGAGGCTAATCCTAGGAGAATAACCAAACACAAACCAAAGGAAAAGAAGGATCCAAAATAAAAGAACAAGGAACTAGGAGGCAACCCCAAAAAAGTAGCCATGAAACTCTCCAAAAGATGGCCCAAAAAGGCAACAACCAATAATAGTTCCCACTAGGAAGTCCACCCATTCAACCATAAAAAATGAGTAAAAAGTAATTTGAGTTCAAGAGGAGAGCCAACAAACCAACTAGTGCAAAAAATAGAAAAAAGTTAGAGTAGAAACCATCTCATCCACCAGAACAGAGTAACAAGGAAGACAACAATCACCAGGCTGAGAAAACCAAGCCAACCCAAAGAAAGACAAGAACCACCAGCCAACCCAAGTAAGAGGTCAAAAACATAACCCAACAGCCAAAAAAGTTAAGAATTTTAGTTGGTTTAGGGTTTAGGTTTAGGTTTAGGGTTTAAGGGTTTGGGGTTTAAGAGTTTGTGGTTGTGGAGAGGGGTTTAGGGTTTAGGGTTTTAGATTTATGGTTTTTGTAGAGGTGGGGTTTAGGGTTTGCTAGTTTTAGGTTTAGGTTTGGTTTGGGGTGGTCAGTAGGGTTTAGGAGTTAGGGTTTATCAGTTTGTGGTTTAGGTTTTAGGGGAGGGTGGTTAGGGTTTAGGTTTTAGGGGTTGTAGTGGTAGGTTGGGGTATGGTCATGGTTAGTTAATAGTTTTGGTTAGGGTTTAGGTTGGGGCATTTTATTTTATTTTTATTTTATTTTATTCTTAAATTATAATGGTGGTTTAGTTTATTTAATTTATTTAGTTTATTTTTATTTATTTTAAATTATTTTATTTTTTATTTTTTTAGTTTTAGGTTTTATTTATTTTATTTTAGTTTTTAGTTTATTTTATTTTATTTTTTTTTATTTTAGTTTTAGGTTTTATTTTATTTTATTTTTTAAGTTTAAGATTAGGTTTAGGTTATTTTAGTTTATTTTATTTTTATATTTTTAGGTTTAAGTTTTTATTTTTTTTAAGTTTAGGTTTTTAGTTTAATTTATTTTTTTAGGTTTTATTTTGTTTGTTTTTTTATTTTTATTTTATAGGTTTATTTTATTTATTTTATTTATTTTTATTTATTTAGGTTTAGTTTATTTTATTTTATATTTTTATTTTAGTTTTTATTTTATTATTTATTATTTTTTATTTAGGTTTTTTTTTTTTATTTAGGTTTTATTTTTTTATTTATTTTTAGGTTTATTTTAGTTTAGGTTTTATTTTATTTTTTATTTTTGGTTTATTTTATTTTAATTTAGATTTTTTTTATTTTATTTTAGTTTTTTATTTTAGGTTAGGTTTAGGTTTTCATTTATTTTATTTTATTTAGGTTTTATTTTATTTAGTTTAGGTTTAGGTTTTAGTTTTATTTTAATTTATATTTATTTTATTTTTTTTTTTATTTATTGCATTTTTAAGTTTTATTTTGCTTAAGTTTATGGTTTAGGGGTGTAACCTCTTAGTTCTTCCACTTACATAACCACCTCACTCTAATGACTCCTATCCACCAAGACCTCCGATCCCCCACCACCACTGGATAACCATCTTTAGCTTCACCTCCATTTAGATCTAGACCCAGCGGGTTGATATGATATTCCTTCTTCGTGGTTTTTCCCATTCTTAGGGTTTAGGTTTAGGTTTAGGTTTATTTTTTAATTTATTTAGTTACTTTAGGTTTAAGTTTAGGTTTAGGGTTTAGGGTTTTGGGTTTAGGGCTTAGGGTTAGGGTTTAGGTTTTATGGTTTAGAGTTTAGGGTTTAGGATTTAGGATTTAAGGTTCTAGGTTTTATGCTTTAGGATTTAGAGTTTAGGGTTTAGGGTTTTGGGTTTTGGGTTTGGTTTTTTAGTTTAGGGTTTAGGTTTAGGGCAGGGTTTTTTTTTTAAAAATTAGAACCATAGGTTTAGTTTATTTAATTTAATTTATTTTTTATTTTATTTACATTTATTTTTAATTTTATTTAGTTTAGTTTATTTATTTTATTTATTTTTTTAGTTATTTTTTATTTTAAGTTTAGATTTAGGTTTATTTTTTAGTTGAGTTTTCATTTTATTTTATGATAGTTTTATTTATTATTTTAGTTTAGGTTTAGGATTTTATTTTATTTTTTAGGTTTAGGTTTTTATTTTAGGTTATTTTATTTTTATTTAGGTTTATTTTAGTTTATTTTATTTTATTTAGTTTAGGTTTAGGTTTAAGTTTAGTTTCTTAGGTTTAGGTTTTATTTATAGTTTAGTTTTGTTTATTTTATTTTTTTAATTTTATTTTTAATTTAGGTTTAGTTTTTAGTTTAGTGTTTAGGTATTATTTTATTTATTTTAGATTTTCTTTAGGTTAATTTTAGGTTTAGGTCTTTATTTAGTTTTATTTTATTTTATTTTAAGTTTAATTTTAATTTCACATTTATTTTATATTTATTTAAGTTTTATTCTTAGGTTTATATTATTTTAATTTAGTTTAGGATTATTTATTTTATTTTAGATTTTTTATTTTTTATTTTATTTTATTTTTAGGTTTATGTTCATGTTTAGGTTTTCAGGTTTATTATTTATTTTTATTTTATTTTAGGTTTTAGGTTTTTTTATTTTATTATTTTATTTTATTTAATTTAGGTTTTTTAGATTTTAGGTTTTAGTTTTAGGTTTAGTTTAGGGTTTAGGGTGTGGTAGGGTTTAGGGTTTAGGGTTTTAGGTTTTGTTTAGGGTTTAGGGTTAGGGTGAGATTAGGGATTGGGTTAGTTTTAGTCTTTTAGGTAGTTAGGTAGTTTAGGGGTTGTGGTTGAGTGGTTTAGTTTAGGAGTGGGTGAGGGTTAGGGTTTAGGTTTAGGGTTTAGGGTTTAGTAGTTTAGGATTAGTTTATGTTTAGATCAAGTTTGGGTTTATGGTGGAGGGTGGATTTTGGTTTAGGGTTTAGGATTTTTTAAAAACAAGTAATGGTATTTAGTTTATTTAGTTTATTTTATATTTATATATGATTTATTTTATTTAGTTTAGTTTATTAATTTTATGTTTATTTATTTGAGTTTAGGTTTTTATTTTAGTTTATTTTAGGCTTTTAGGTTTATGTTTATTTTTAGTTTAGTTTTATTTTATTTTCTCTTTTAGGTTTAGTTTTATTTTTATTAGGTTTAGGTTTAGGTTTTATTTTATTTTTAGGTTTTAGGTATTAGGTTTTAATTTAGTTTATTTTAGGTTTTATTTTAGTTTAGGTTTAGGTTTATTTTAGTTTATTTTCTTATTTAGTTTAGGTTTAGTTTTAGTTTATTTGTTATTTTATTTTAGGTTTAGGTTTTAGTGTAGGTTTAGGTTTTATTTTTTATTTATTTTAAGTTTTATATTTTTTTTATTTTAGGTTTAGTTTTATTTAATTATTTTATTTTATTTTGGTTTATTTTATTCTTATTTTACATTTAGGTTTTATTATATTTAGGTTTTTATTTTTTAGTTTATTTAGTTTTTTTTATTTTATTTTAGTTTAGGTTATATTTTTTAGTTTATTTTATTTTATGGTTTAGGTTTAGGTTTATGTTTTAGTTTATGTTTTTAATTTATTTTATTTTTTTATTTTATTTTGGTTTAGCTTTTTCTATTAACTTTATTTTAAAGCTTTATTTAGTTTAGGTTTAGGTTTTAGCTTTAGGGTTTAGTAGGAGTTTAAGGTTTAGGGTTTGGGGTTTAGGTTTGGTTTGGAGGTTTGGGGTTTTTTTTTTTTGGGTTTAGGTTTAGGGTTGGTTTAGCTTATGGTTTAGTTTAGGTTTTTTAGGATTTAGGTTTTAGGGTTTAGGGTTTATGGTTTAGGTTTAGGGTTTTTAGGTTTTAGGTTTTTAGTTTTAGTTTAGGTTGGGTTTTGAATTTTTTTTTTTAATAGAGAATTTAGATTCAACATTTCTTGTTGATTTCATCAACCAAGTAACACACCTAGTTTTCTAAGACACGCATGACACAAATTAGAATGAGCATAGAGCAAATCAAAACCAAGATAACTAGAACTGTCTCTCAGTAAAGGCATAGTTCCATAAGCAAGCAGTCGGATGGTCTTTCTCTTATTCCCATCAGAACTACCCCAGCGTCTTGAGTAGTAGGATCCACCATCATATCCCCGATCTCTCCCTCTGCCCTCACCATGGATGTAACCTCCATCGCTCCTCCTACCTCCATAACCACCACTGTTCTGACCACCTCCTCCATATCCACACCAAATCCCCACCAGACTACGATAACCACACCTCCACTTTGCCTCCACCATCATCTAGCCTAGTTTGTTGAGTGATGTTCCCGCCTCAAGGTTCTACCCATTCTTAGGGTTCGTTAGGTTTAGGTTTAGGTTTAGGTTTATTAGGTTTTGGGGTTTATTTATTTTATATTATTTAACTAGTTTAGGTTTTTTTTGGCTTGAGGTTTAGGGTTTAGGGGTTTTAGGTTTAGAGTTTTAGGGTTTAGGTGTTTAGGGTTTAAGGTTTAGGGTTTAGGTTTTTTTTATGGTTTTTATGGTTTAGGGTTTAGGGTTTAGGATTTATGGTTTATGGTTTATGTTTTAAAAAATTAAATTAGAGGTTTATTTAGTTTATTTATTTAATTTTTTATTTATTTTAATTTATTTTACTTTTTTTATTTTTATTTAGGTTTATTTTTTTTATTTAGTTAGGTTATTTATTTTTGATTTATTTATTTGATTTTATTTAGTTTATTTTACATTTATTTTAGGTTTAGGTTTAGGTTTATTTTTTTAGTTGAGTTTTATTTTTTATTTTATTTTATTTTAGGTAGTTTAGGTTTTTTATATTTTTTTTTAGGTTTTGATTTATTTTTAGGTTTTATTTGTTAGTTTTTGTTTAGGTTTATTTTATTTAATTTGGTTTGGGTTTGTTTAGGTTTTGTTTATTTCAGGTTTAGGTTTAGGTTTTATTTATTTTAGTAGTTTAATTTAATTTAGTTTAGGTTGATTTTACTTGTTTATTTTATCTTTATTTTTAGGTTTTTTTTTAGTTTATTTTATTTTATTTATTTTATTTTAGGTATTTTAGGTTTATTTTTAGGTTTAGGTTTTATTTATTTTATTTTAAGTTTATTTTATTTTACATTTAGTTTTATTTTATTTAAGTTTTATTTTAGTTTTATTTTTTTAGTTTAGTTTAGGTTTTATTTATTTATTTTAGTTTAGTTTTTATTTTTTTATTTTATTTTATTTTAGGTTTAGGTTTAGTTTAGGTTTAGGTTTAGTTTATTTTATTTTATTTTATTACTTATTTTATTTAGGTTTAGGTTTTTATTTATTTTATTTTTAGGTTTTATTTAGTTTAGGTTTTAGGTTTTAGGGTTTAGGGTTTAGGGGTTTAGATTTTTTTCAAAAAAGGAAAAATTTTATTACAAGAAAAGGATTAGAAAGTCCTTAAAAGGGATAAATCTCCAAAACTAATGCTCAAAGAGCCTAAAGAGATAAATCCTAATACAAGTGGAAAAAAAGAAAAGCAAAGGAAAAGAGAGAAAACTCAAACAATAACTAAAACCCTGAGTAGATCACAAACCACCAGTAAGAACCCAAGATCTGAAAAAAAACCTAAGAAACTTAAGAGATAATCTAAGAGAAAAGATGAAAAATGTAAGAACATAGAGAAAAAAGAAATAAAATCCACTGGACAAGGCTCAGCTCACAAAGTCAACTAAAGGAACAAAATTTGTGAGCATCCAAACTCAAAAGAAGGGTTACACACAAATAATGCTACCAAAAGAAAATGAAGAAAACATCCTACCATCATACCAAACTTACCTCGACTAAAGAGCTAACCCATAACCAATAACCAACAAACTTCTAATACAACAAAGTTCTAATACTTGCCATCAAACCACTAACACAAAGAAATAGCAGGAGCAGCAACAACCCAAAAGAAAAAATAGCCACCAAAGAACCATACAAGGGGTAAAACAACAACCACAATAAGCACCACCAATGCACCAAATTAAAAGGACCACAACAGCCACCATCCAAACCAAGCAACAACAAAGCCACCAAAACTAGAAGGGAAAGAAAAGCCAAAAAGGGCCAACCAAACCAAACTATAGTAGAGCCACCAAAACCATAAAGGGAAGGAAAAGTTAGAGCCAAAACCTAAATTGCCCTACTAGCTCAAAGAAACTAGAGGGAAGTAACACAGCAAAAATACAAACAGTAAAAGCCATAAGCACCAAAACCCAACAAAGCCAAAGAAAGACAACCACTTGAAACAAAATCCAAACAAGCCAAAGCAATACCAAAAAGTAGGAGACAAGGCACCACAAGTGCCAGACAAAGGCCAACAAAACAACCAGCCAAACCAGAAAGGAAAATCAAATAGCTAAAGAAAATAACAAAATTCTAAAAGAATCTAACATATGGCATAGATTTATCTAAATTAGAAAACCTCTTAAATGCTTAGAATATTATCATTGGTAAAAAAATAAAGTTGAGAGATCACCAAACTAGCTAAAAATTAGCACAAGAGTTACCTTCTCTTAAAATATGTGTAATTTTAAAAGAAAGTTTATAATTTTTTTAATTAAATAGAAAAGCCAAGCATTACCCTATGGTTAGAATTGAACAACCATCTTAGCATTAGATTCCAACCAAATAGCCTGAAAATTTCTCTCTAAACAAAGCTTAAGAGCATAAAAAAGTAGCCATCAATTCAACAAAAATAACTAATTTAGTAGAAAGAGGAGTGGAAAATAGAAAGATAATATTCTCATGATTGTTTCTAAAAATACCCCACAACTCGACTTGTTATGTACAATAGATCCATCAGTATTAATTTTAATGGAAAAATTAAGAGCCTTAATCTAATGAATAATTTTAAATTTAGGAGAGAGTCACATTATGGAAAGCGGATACCCAATTTAGATGCAACAAACTTACACCCTCTAAAATTAGTACTACTGAGAAGAGCAGCCTTATGTAAAGAAAAAATCTTTTCTTTAGTCCTAGCAATAATCCTCTTATGGTTCATAGGCACATCACAATGTTTAGCATCATTTCTATGAAGCCAAATAAACCAAATCAAAGTAATAGCCACCACAATTTTGATATGCCCTTTAAGATTAAGAAAATAAGAATCTGATGTTGCATTAACGTAAATTGCCATTAAAACAACTTAAATTAAATAAATCCTCATACCAACCCAAACTTTAGAGGCAATGGCACCATTAACAAAAACATGATTAACATTCTCAATATGAAAACAACACATGCATTTGGAAGGTAAATAATAACCTTTGTCCCAAAGTAAAGAGTCAATAACAATATAATCCCTTAAAATTCTCCACACAAGAATAGAGTAAGAAGTAGGAATAATATTATTCCAAATTTAAAGAAAATAGGAGAAGTGGATTTTTTAACTTTAAGATAATGCCAAGTATCTTTAAAAGAAAATTCTCCATTACTAGAAAATTTAAAAAGAATTTGATCCAAAAAATTACCATCAATAAGAATATTAATGATGTTATTACTAATGAAATGAATCAACTCATAAAGAGAGAAATTCCATTCCCCATTATAAATAAAATGACTAACTTTCAAGTAAGTAGAATGGGTATTAAGCAAAGAATCAATGGAAAAGTCCCATCCAGTTATCTTGCCAAAAAAGGAAGACCCATTATTAATACCCCAAAAAATGAGAGGTTCCACTTTCCATTTAATATCTGAGCCATTTTCAAATAATAGAATCAACATATTTATAATTACAAATCAAAGGATGCTTACCTTTGTAATATTTAAATTTCATAAATTTGGCCCAAAGACTTTCATTTTTCCTAAAATTCCACCAAAGTTTATAAGAAAAAATATTGGTGGAGTCGATCAAAGATCTGCACCCATGGCCACCTTCATAAATAGTACCACACATATTGGACCAAGAAATCCAATGAAGACTTTTAATCGAATTCCTAGAACCCCAAAAAAACTTATTAAAAAGTCTTTTAATCCAGATAAGAACAAGAGAAGTAGGAACAATATTAAGCAACATATAAAAAGGAAGAGAATAAAGAATACTTTTAATAACAATTAATCTACCACCAAAAGATAAAAAAATGAAATTCAAGGGTAGAAATTTTATTTTGAATATTATGAATTACCTCATCAAAGAGATGGGATCTCTTATGACCACAATATAAAGGAGAGCCTAAATATTTAATAGAAGATTTTGATGAGAAAACTAGTGATATCCTTTATTTTATTAATTCTATGAACAAAAAATAGAAGTAGAATAAAAAACAACTTTTATGAGTACTAATCAAAAGGCCACTTTCCTTTCAAATTTATTTAAAAACCCTTAAGCTTTTAACATAATGTAATGAGCTAATACAAAATATTATGAAATCATCAACAAAGCTTAAATGAGAGAGATAGCCAAACCACCAAGATTCAAATAAATACTAGAATTCTTCTAAAAAAAGATTAAGCCAACAAGACAAATATTCAATCAATAATAAAAGAGAAAGAGGGTCATCTTGTCTTATACCTTGAGAGGAATTAAGAAACCAAAGTTTTCACCATTGATAACTAATGAAAACCAAACATTTCTAATTATATTGTTAACCAAAGAAACAAAATGATTAGAAAAACAAAATAAAGTTAGAATGCTATTAAGAAAATCCTAAGAAATGTTATCATAAGCTTTTATGATGTCAAGCTTAAAAAGTAAATTGCCACCTCTAGTTTTAACATTCAAATCATGAATCAATTCTTGAGCAAGCAAGATGTTATCTAAAATAGTTCTATCTTTCACAAAGCTAGTTTGATTAGGAGAGATAATCTTAGGATAAAACTTACTAAGCATATTAGTCAAAATTTTAGAAATCAATTTATTGAAAAAAGTACAAAGACTAGTCGGTCTAAAGTCATTCCAAAAGTCAAGAGTATCTTTCTTAGAAATAAGAACAATAGAATTCCATTCAAAAATAATCATCAACAGCATTAACAAGGTCAGCTTTAATAATGAACCAAGCTTTTTGAAAGAATAAAGTAGTGTAACCATCCGGGCCTACAATAAAATCAGCATTCATTAAGAATATTAAAAATTTCCTCATCATAAGGAGGGGTAACCAATCACTCATTATCCTCTATAAACATAATAGAAGAGATGATAGAGAGATTGGATTAATGCTTAAGATGACAATTTTAATTTAAAAGATCTTTAAAATAATTAAGCGTAGAAGAAAATATATCCTATTTTTCGATAAGCTAAGAACTATCAAAGTTCTTGATTTTATGAATGCGACCAAGAACTCTCCTTTTCATTACCAAAGCATGAAAATATTTAGTGTTTCTTTCCCCTTCAGAAAGATGCTTAGAGGAAACTTTTTGTATCCAATAAGTCTCCTCCATATCCTAAAACTTAATGAGATTATCTTTAGCTTCAATAAGATTATAATAAAAAAGAAGAATCAATAACAAGTTCTTCCAAATCTTTCACCTTTTGTTCCATATTCTTGATATTATCAAAAGATTTTAAAATAGTTTATGTACCACTAAGTGATATTATGCTTAAGCCTTTTAAGCTTAAGCCAAAACCTCATCATACCAAATGCAAAATCATCGAGAAAGAGGAGCACACCAATTATAAGCATTAACATCAAGAAAACTTTTACCTTGTAACCACATATTTTGAAAACAAAATTTTTTAATGATATTATTGTTATGAACAACATCCTTAATAGAAAAAAAAGAGGAGCATGATCCGAGAGAGTTCTACTAAGATGCTCAACCAAATTTATTGGCCAACGGTTTAACCAATAATTATTAAATAAGGCACGATCCAATGCACCAATCTATGATTATTCCAAGTAAATTGAGAACCAATGAAACCAACATCATGAAGATTTCAATCCAAAATCATATTTGCAAAATCTTCCATTGAATGTAAATTCAAGAAAGAACCCCTTTCCTTTCATTCAAAGAAAGGACCATTATAATCCCCACCAATAATCCAAGAATCATTAACAAATGAAGCAAAACTAGATAATTGATCCCAAAGAATTCTCCTCTAACTTTTTACAAGAAGCATAAAAGAGCCAAAAGCATGATAATCACCAAATGAAATATGCACATTAATGACTTGATGAAAATCATTAATAACATAAATAGAAAAAGAATTATTCCAAAATAACCAAATCTTATTATTACTATTGAAATAAAAGTTGCTAAAACCAATCATCCTGGCTGCATGCATGATTTTAGAAGAAAAAAATAAGAGGATCAAGAATAACCAAGAAACCAACGTTATAAATTCTACAAAGATTCCTAATTATATTCCTAAAAGCAAGAGTACAAATTCCCCTCACATTCCAAATAAGAAAGTTAAACAATAATTTTTATTTGGCAAAGAAGATGAAGAAGATTGAGTAGATCTAGAAACTTTAGGAGGATAATTTTAAAACTATCTTTTTTTTATTTTCACAAAAATAGTTTGAAAACTGGTCTCATTCTCCATTGATTTATCATCAAAAAGTTTTATCATCATTATTAACAATAGATTTAGGAGAAGATCTCATTTGACAAGAAGACAAATCCTCTTTGTCCATTAAATGAGAATTATCACTAAGCAAAGTACCATCCATAATAACAGTTAAAGAAGGGGTAGAAACAGATTTATTAAGCAAACAAACACTTGGCTGCACATTATCAAGAAGCTCCATACCATCATTCTTGCCCAAATTCAAAGAAGATAAAACAAGATTTTCTTTTAAAGATTTTCTTAGGAGAAATAACAGAACCATTTTCTAGATTTTCAGCAACACAAATCTTCTTAGAATCTAAAACTAAAATAAAAAAAATCATCCACTTGCAAATTTTAGAATAATAAAATAATAGTAGTAAACCCGATTACTCTCAAAATAGTTTAGTTTTTTAACAAGCTTATCACTACAACTTACATTGGGAACACCATTAGAAACATTAGGAACAACATTAGAAACATCAATAATATCATAGCACCATTATCCTTTTCATTTAAAGCAGTTTTTCTTTTATCACTTTTTAAATCTCCAATTTTTCCACCAACCTTAGGATCTTTAACCACTTTCTTCCCAAGATGTGGATGAGTAACAAAACATTATGGGACATCATGGCCATGAGTTTTGCAATGATTGTAGAAAGTTCATCTAGTTTTTCAATTTCCAAATCAGAGCACATAATAGCTAACACCTTTGAAGGTATATGAACCAGTTTAAAGAAATATCAAAGAAGTTGAAGAATCCTTACGATAAGGCATCTTTGAAGGATTTAAAGGTAAAGGTTTAGCTATTCCCAAATAATTGGAAGCTGAGCATGGAGCATTTAGTTTTCCCAAGTATTGTAGATGCCATGGCAAATGGTGCCACTTAAGAATCAAACAAGGATCGACCAAAGGCCGAAGCCAAACCAGAAGAAATTTCTGCAACACTAGCTAAAAATGATGAGAAAGAAAATAGAAAGGAAAAGGATTCAAGAATCCTGCTCAGATGGAAGGGTGGTTTAGCATTTTAGAGGGGGAGGGGTTGGGTTTTTTTTTTTGGTTTAGATTTTAAATTTTTTTTTTTATTTTTTAGTTTAGGTTTAGGTTTAAGATTTAGGGTTTTAAGGTTTATGGTTTGGTTTAAGGTTTTGGTTTGGGTTTTACATTTGGTTTTAGGTTTGGATTTGGGGTTTATTTAGGGTTTAGGTTAGGTTTTTTTTTAATTTTTTTTTTTTTTTTTTATTTTAATTTTTTAAATTAAGTAAACCAGGTAGTTTATTTAATTAATTTTTATTTTACCATGTTATTTTATTTATTATTTTTATTTTATTTAATTTAGTTTATTTATTTAGGTTTATTATTTTAGTTTAGGTTTTTATTTTAGTTTATTTTTTAGGTTTAGGTTTGATTTAGGTTTATTTTTTTTTAATTTAGTTTTATTTTATTTAATCTTTTTTAGTTTTTTTATTTTTATATTTAGGTTTAGGTTTAGGTTTTATATTATTTTTAAGTTTAGGTTTTAGGTTTTTATTTTAGGTTTATTTTTAGGTTTTATTTTTCAATTTAGGTTTAGGTATATTTATGTTTATTTTATTTTATTTAGTTTAGGTTTAGGTTTAGGTTTAGTTTATTTTAGGTTTAGGATTAGGTTTTATTTATTTTAGTTTATTTATTTTAGTTTATGTTATGTTTATTTTATTTTATTTTAGGTTTAGGTTTTTTATTTAGGTTTAAGTTTTATTTTATTATTTTTTAGGTTTTATTTTTTAGGTTTTTTTATTTTTATTTTATTTTATTTTATTTATATTTTATTTTAATTTAGGTTTATTTTATTTTATTTAGGTTTTTTTTATTTTAGTTTAGTTCAAGTTTTATTTATTTTATTTTAGTTTTGTTTTAAATTTTATTATATTTTTAGGTTTGTTTAGGTTTAGGTTAGTTTATGTTTTATTTTATTTTATTTTATATTTTATTTTGGTTTTTATTTATTTTATTTTATTTTAGAAGGTTTTATTTTTTTTTGGGTTTAGGGTTTTTGGGTTTAGTTTGGTTTAGTTTATTTTAGGGTTATGGTTTAGGGTTTTGGTTTAGGGTTTGGGATTTAGGGTTTAGGGTTTAGGGTTTGTGGGGTTTTATGGTTTAGGAGGTTTAGTTTATGGTTTTAGGTTTAGGTAGGTTTTAGGTTTAGGTTTAGGGTTTAGTTTTGTGGTTTGGGTTTAGTAGATTTATTTTTTTAACATTTCTTCTTTGATTTCATCAACCAAGTAACACCATATCTAAGACAACTCGACATTGATAAAAAATGAAAAGAATAAATTAAAATCTAGATTCTAGCCTCTCTATAAAGACACCAAATGTAGTAATGGATTGACCGATCTTCGCCCAGCTCCCATCGAACTCGAGGCCTCTCAAGTAGCGAGATCCACCATCATGTCCTTGATCTCTCCCTCCGCGGCAATAATCTCTATCATTCCTCCCACCTCCATAACCTCCACTAGTCTGACCACCACCTCCATATCCACTAGCACCTACAAATCCCCCACCACCACTGTGATAACAACTACATTTCGCCACCTGATCAGCTTGGATAGTGATGTTCCTATCTGTATTCTTGGGTTTAGTTTAGGTTTAGGTTTAAATTTATTAAGTTTTAGGTTTAATGTTTATTTTTTAATTTATTTATTTACTTTAGATTTAGGTTTAGGTTTAGGTTTAAGGTTAGTTTAGGTTTGGGGTTTAGGTTTAGGTTTAGGGTTTCTAGGGTTTTTTTATGTTTAGGGTTAGGGTTTAGGGTTTAGGGTTAGGTTGTTAGGATAGTTTAGGGTTTAGGATTTAGGGTTTATGGTTTTATGTAACAGGTTTAGTATTTAATTTATTTTTATTTATTATTTTATTTTTTATTTTATGTTTATTTATTTATTTATTTATTTATTTATTTAGATTTTAGTTTAGGTTTTTTATTTAGTTTATTTTAGGTTTAGGTTTAGGTTTATTTTAGAGTGTTATTTTATTTTATTTTTTTAGATTTATGTATTTTATTTATTTTAGTTTAGGATTTATTTTATTTTAGGTTTAGTTTATTTTTAGGTTTTATTTTAGTTTAGGTTTATTTTAATTTTATTTTCAATTTAGGTTTATATTTTATTTATTTTATTTTTATTTATTTTATTATTTAGTTTATTTTAGGTTTAGGTTTATGTTTTATTTATTTTAGTTTGTGGGGTTATTTTATTTTGTTTATTATTATTATTTTGGTTTATGTTTTTTTTTTTTAATTTAGGGTTTAGGTTTTATTTTTATTATTTTATGTTTTATTTTTTAGGTTTTATTTTATTTATTTTAGATTTATTTTATTTTTATTTTACATTTAGTTTTTATTTTATTTTTTTATTCTTAGGCTTATTTTAATTTTTAGTTTAGTTTAGGTTTTTATTTATTTTATTTTAATTTTAATTTTAAGTTTAGTTCAATTTATTTTATTTTTACTTTATTTATGTTTAATTTTTTATATATTTTATTTTAGGTTTTATTTACTATTTATTTTATGTTTATGTTTTTAGATAGGTTTAGTCTTTAGATTTTAGCATTTTGGGTTTAATTTTATTTAATGTTTTTAGGGTTTAATGTTTACCCATGTATTTATGGTTTTAGGATTTAGGTTTAGGTTCTTTTAGGGTTTAAGGGTTTTTTTTTAAATTAAGTAAACTGGTCTTAAGTTTATTTAGATTATTTAGATTATTTTTATTTATTTTAGTTTATTTTAATTTTTTTATTTTTATTTATGTTTATTTTTTTATTTTAGTTTATTTATTTTAGGTTTATTTATTTTATTTTTAGTTTTATTTTAGTTATTTTTAAGTTTAGGTTTAGGTTTCTAGTTGAGTTTTATTTTATTTTATTTTAGGTTTGAGTTTTATTTTTTATTTTGGTTTAGGTTTAGGTTTTAGGTTTTTATTTTAGGTTTATTTTTAGGGTTTTTATTTTAGTTTAGGTTTTGGTTTATTTTTAGTTTATTTTATTTTGAATTTAGGTTTAGTTTTTTTATTTAAGGTTTAGGTTTTATTATTTATTTATTATTTGCTTATATTTTTACATTTTCTTTTTAGTTTTAGGTTTTTATTCAGTTTTTATTTTATTTTATTATAGGTTTATTTTAGGTTTATTTTTTTATTTTATGTTTAGCTTTTATTTTATTTAGGTTTTTTATTCTTGGGTTTATTTTTGTAGTTTTTTTACATTTTTATTATTTTATTTTAGTTTATTTATATTACTTTATTTGATTATATTTTTTTGTTTATGTTTAGGTTTTAGTTTGGGTTTTTATTTTATTTTATTTTTAATTTTATTTAGGTTTAGGTTTTTTAATTTATTTTATTTTTATGTTTTATTTTATGTTTATAGTTTATGTTTTGGTTTAGGTTTAGGTTATATGTTATTATTTATTATTATTTTGGTTTAGATTTTTATTATTATTTTATGTTTATAGTGTTTTTTTATTTTGTGATAGGTTTTTTTAGATTTATTTATTATTTAAGGGGGCCTGGTTTAGTCAGGGATGGGTTTGGTAGTGGAGATCTGGGGTAGGGTCAGGAGCTCAGGGAGGTAGTTAAGACCAGCCTAGTTTTCAGTGTTAGAGTGGTTAGAGGCTCCAGTGGAGTGGAGGTTTAGGGTTTAAAGTGTGAGTAGGAGAATAGGGTCAGGATTTTGAGCTCAGTGTTTTTGGGGTCTTTATCAGGATCAAGGAGGATTAGGGATGGTAGTTATTAGAGTTAGTTTTAGGGTTTAGGGTTTTATGGTTTAGGGTTTAGGATTTAGGGTTTAGGATTTCTTATTTTAAATTAAGTAAACCGATAGGTTTAGATTTATTTTGTTTATTTACTTTATTTTTTATTTATTATGTTTATTTTATTTTTATTTTTATTTAAGTTTATTTTTTATTTATATTTTATTATTTTATTTTAAATTTAATTTATTTTAGTTTAGGCTTTTTAATTTTAGTTTTAGTTTTAGGTGTTTTAGGTTTATATTTTTTTTTTTTAGTTTTAATTTTTATTTTGGTTTATAGGTTTTTTAATTTTATTTTTAGGTTTAGGTTTTAAGTTTTTGGTTTATTTTATGGTTTATTTTTAGCATGTGATTTAGGTTTAGTTTATTTTCTTTATTTAGTTTAGGGTTTAGGTTGAGTTTATTTTTGGTTTAGGTTTAGGTTTTATTTATTTTCGTTTAGGTTTAGGTTTATTTTATTTGTTTATTTTAGCGTTAGGTTTTATTTTAGTTTTGGGTTTAGGTTTAATTTTTATTTATTTTTATGTTTTAGTTTTGGGTTTAGGTTTTTATTTAGTTTTATTTTATTTTATTTTAAGTTCATTTTATTTTTATTTTTTAGTTAGTTTTTATTTTATTTAGGTTTGTTACTTTTAGGTTAATTTTCTTTTTTAGTTTAGTTTGTGTTTTATTTATTTTATTTTAGTTTAGTTTTATTTTAATTTTATTTTATTTTTAGGTTTAGGTTTAGGTTTTTAGTTATTTTATTTTATTTATTTTTTTATTTTATTTGGGCTTTAGGTTTTTATTTTATTTTAGGTTTTATCTAGTTTAGGCAGGTTTTTTTTTATTTTAGGTTTAACGCCTTTATATTTTATTTTTTAGGTTTAGGTTTTAGGTTTTATTTTAGGATTATTTTAAGTTTTATTTTTTTTAGTTTAGGTTTAGGTTTATTTTAGTTTATTTTATTTTATTTAGGTTTAGGTTTAGTTTATTTAGTTTAGGTTTAAGTTTTTTATTTATTATTTTATTTTATTTATTTTAGTAAGTATTTTTTTATTTTTAGATTTAGGTTTATTTAGTTTAAGGTTTAAGTTTTAGTTTTATTTATTTTAGGTTTATTTTAGGTTTAGTTTCTTTATTTAGTTTTATTTTAGGTTAATTTTATTTTTATTTTAGGTTTATTTTATTTTTAGTTTAGTTTAGGTTTTATTTTATTATTATAGTTTAGTTTTATTTTATAATTTATCTTATTTTTTTATTTAGGTTCATGTTTTTATTTTTATTTTATTTAATATTATTTATTTTATTTATTTACTTTTTTCATTTAATTTAGTTTTAGGTTTAGATTTTAGGTTTTTGGGTTTAGTTTAAGATTTAGGGTTTAGGGTGGGGTTAGGGTTTAGGGTTTAGGGTTTAGGGTTTTATGGTTTGGGGTTTATGGTTTAGGGTTTATGGTTTAGGGTTTATGGTTTAGGGTTTAGGGTTTTAAAGTTTATGGTTTAGGGTTTAGGGTTGTAGGTTTAGGGTTTAGGGATTAGGGTTATGATTATTTTTATTTTTTTATATTTTTAATATTTTACTTTTTTTTTTTAAATTAAGTGAACTCATAGGTTTAGGTTTATTTAGTTTATTTTTATTTACTTTATTTTATTTTACTTTTATTCTAATTTAGGTTTATTTACTTTATTTTATTTAGTTAAGTTTATTTATTTTAAGTTTATTTATTTTAGTTTAGATTTTTTATTTTAGTTTATTGTTTGGGTTTAACTTTAGGATTAAGTTTATTTTTTAGTATAGTTTTATTTTTATTATATTTTTTATGTTTAGGTTTTATTTTTTATTTTTAGGGTTCGGTTTATATTTTCATTTTGTTTTTTTAAGGTTAGGTTTTTGGTTTATTTTTAAGTCCTATTTTTTAGTTTACGTTTAGGTTTATTTTTAGTTTATTTTATATTATTTAGTTTAGGGTTTAGGTTTAGTTTATTTTTTAGTTTATTTTAGTTTAGGTTTTTTATTTTATTTTTTTATTTATTCTATGTTTATGTTCTTTTGAGTTTTAGGTTTAGGTTTTATTTTTTTATTTATTTTTAGGTTTTATTTTTAGGTTTATTTTTTTAGATTTAGGTTTTATTTTTCATTTAATTTTATTTTAGGTTTATTTTAATTTTATTTTTATTTATTTATTATTTTATTTAGGTTTTTTTATTTTTAGGTTTATTTTATTTTTTTAGTTTAGTTTTAGTTTTTATTTATTTTATTTTAGTTTAGTTTATATTTTTTTTTTATTTTATTTTATTTTAGGTTTAGGTTTAGTTCAGGTTTTAGTTTAGGTTTTTTCATTTAGGTTAAGATTTATTTATGTTTTTTTATTTTTAAGTTTTGTTTAGATTATGTTTAGGTTTTTGGGTTTTTAGGGTTTAGGGTTTAGGTTTTATGGTTTGGGGTTTGGGGTTTGGGGTTTAGTATTTTTTATTTTTTTAAAGGAAGCCCCATGTAGGGGTATTTTATTGCGCAAAAAGTGGGTTACAAAGTCCTTAATGGGGATAAACTCCAGAACTACTGCTCAAAGAGCTACAATTAGCCTAAGGAGAAAATCCCCTATCTAAGTACATCCAAAAGTAAAGGAAGACCTTAAAACAATCAAAAGATACAAGTAGATAAACATAATAAGCCAAAGAAAGGTTAGGCCATCATGCTAAGGAACTTGAGAATGCATGACAATATGGTGCAAACTTGCAAGAGAGAATCACCTGCAAAATAAGACAAGAGAGAATCACCTGCAAAATAACAATAAGAAAGAGGTTAGAACAGTTAAGATAATACAGGCAAAAGGATGAATGAAAACAACATAATCTTAGAATGATAGTAAGGAATTGAGATAGAGAAGGCTCGGCCACACCAAGTTGGGGCGATGCAAATACGCATCCAAACACAGAAGGGTTACATCACAAGAGCTACTACTAAACCAAAAGAGAGTGGAATCCTCACAAATCATCATAGCCAACAAACCTGAGAAGATAATGACTTGTTGAAAGTCTTGTGGGCTTTATTACCTAAACCTAAACAAAACTATAAAGAATATAAAGAGAAAATTGTTAAGGGCGATAAATGAGTGATCCCATCGAAAAAATGATCCTCCATATACCACCGACATGAGGATAATTATATATATGAAATAGGCCAGATAGAAACCATCCATATGAAAAAAGCATAAGAGGTAGCTCTCAAATCTAAGCAAGTCAATGAGTCTATAAGTTACACCATCCCAATTATATGATATATAAATGAATCGAGCCAATTAGCCTTGAGGTATGTAAAGTCCGTAAAATGAGCCTAATCAAAATAAAGAATGCGATTGGAACAAGCCCCTTATTAGTATCCATATCAATAGTTGGCAAACAACAATTCTAAGGGAAGGCAGAAAAACCAAAAAGTAAAGAAAATACCCAATAAGGATAATCGTAATAGCCCAAGAAGAAAGGACTAAAGACCAGAGAATCGATCAACAAAAAATGTAAGTATCAACAAAATAAGGCAGCTTGATAGTACCCCTTAATGATAGAGATTGTATTCAAGGAGTAAAGACAAACTGATCCTGTGATGGGAAAAACTGGGAGCCCAAATAGGATCAACATTAGAATCCGTGAAAACATGATATAGAGCAACCAAGACCAAAAAATAGCAAGAAGAAAAGATAAACAAAGCCAAGACAGCAAGGGACCGCATAGAGATTGCATTCCAAGACTAATCCCAAATAGGATCCACAAGAGAATAAAAAAACATGACAGATAACCAAGAGAAAAATAAAGCCAAGAAAGTAAGAGAGCAACCAAGACACATGGGACAAAGATGATATTGCATTCCAAGGAGAAAAGACAAGAAACTTGGGAATAGAAACAACAACGGTAGTAGATCAACTATAAAATAAATAATACCTCGCATAAAATAGGGCAATCAAAAAAAAATAACCCCAACAATAAAATAGTTAGAAAAGATTGGAACCAGAGATAGATCAAAACATACAAATTAGATCCACATTAGAATCCAAAAAAACAAGACATGATAACCAAGACAAAAATAGCCAAGGCAGAAGATTACCAAGACAGAAGGGACAACAATCAAGAAGACCTAGCAAAGGTTACAAACCTAGTAGATAGAGCATAGTACCATAGATTAGAAAAGCCACAGCCCAGACACCAATGACCAAAACAATCATAAACAACATAATCAGAAAGAACATATAGCAGAGAAGGCAACATGTTGAAACCCTTATCAATATCCAAAGTAGCATAGCCGAACATAGGAAAAGGATCCAACCAAAAAGGCACCAAATGAAAACAATCGACCTACATCGCCATACCATTCAGACAAATTTGATAATCCATTAACAACAACCAAGATAGAGACAAAAAAGAATCCATAATACCACCCAATCGATAAATAACATAAACAGCACAAACCTAATTGAATCGAGAGGGAAATAGAGACAACAGCAAGAAATGAAGAACATAACTAATGTGATGAACAAAGAGCTGATGAGAACATCACAGCATTCAGAGAGCCAACCCCAACAGTAGAGAGGTTATACAATGGAACCCACAAAAAAGATCAAAATTGATTCAAATGTATCATCATTAGAGTCCAAAACAAGACGAGAACCAAGGCAAAACCACCACGATTAGACAACAACATTCAAGACAGAAAGGACAAAGAAGTAATAATAAAGCCACACAATCGTAGACAAAGCCAAGAATAAAGAGATATAAGATAATAATATTTTAATGTAGCAATCCAGATAGAAACACCAAAATCCTCAACAAGAATAATGTAAACAACTTGAGCATAGGACCCAAAAAATCCTACAAACAATAAGGATTGAGCCAACATAGGAGTCCTGAAAAACCAAGACTGTAAAAATCCAAGACAAGAAATAACCAAGATAACAAGAACTAGTTTTCTTGCCATAAAGCCACCCATCCAAGATAAATATTGCAATAAAAACAAGTTTAAGCAAAGAGATGGAGAAAGCAACAACAATAAAGTAAAATAATGAATTAAGATGATAGGCATATAATAAACCATTAACAAAGAAAATCCACCCAAGAATCAACAACTTCAAAGGGGAGTCAGAAAGCACCAAAGCCCCATAGACAACAAAAGATGGAGTAATAATCAGCCACAACAACCAAGGCAAATACCAACAAGCTAGCCAAGAGTCCACCCAAAAGCATTAGTAAAGAACCAAGAAATTAGATGGATAATCCAATCTCAGAAAGGCGAATGAAAATCCTTGTAACTCCAAACTGCAGCATAGGACATAAGTCCGTAAATAGCCAAGATTAAGGGTCCAATTCACCAACAACTAAGAAAGGGGATACCAAGAAACCATAGGAAAAGCCATTAAGAGTAGAGAGTTCATAAAAGAGCCCAAAATAAAAGAGGAGAATTACTATGACAAATAGAACCAGATGAAGAGAGCTACAACATGTGATCAAAATAGCCCTGATAATAAAACCAATAGAGGAAAATCGAGAATCATAAAATAGCCATAAAAGACAACAATCTGGAAACAGTCCCAAAACAAAACCTTTCCAGATCGAAATAGATCAGCAAGCAGAAAGAGGAGAAATAACGAGAAACAAAAGAGAGAGGCAACATGAAAGCCCAATCAGGGAGTAAGGGAAATCAAAAAAACCTGAATTATCAAGTATACATCAAAAGGTTATTAAGTTCTGAGATAAGGAAACCAATTATCCAAGTTAACCACCACACAAGTGTTTGGTAAGGTGAGTTGATCAAAGAAAATGATACCATCGATCTAGTACCCGTGATTGGCAAGGTACACAAGCATTTCCTTCACGCCAAACATGAGTGATGTTAAAATTATGCTGGGAAAGAAGAGCACTAGTTTGCTTGAGGAGGTAGTACAATTCAGTGCTGCTCATTTTGGTGGAAGTCAAAAGATCAATCAATAGAAGAGCATCCACCTCAATCTATATATTGAGCCAGCTATTTTGGAGTCAAATCTCAAGAGCTTTGTGAACTGCCATAAGCTCAAGAATGGGACAAGCAGGTAAGGGGATAAGCAAAAGTAACATAGTACTATACCCTTAGAATTGAAAATGCCACCACAACCAAAGCCATTATGAGAGCAGAGCCATCAATATTAATTTTAATAATGTGGTCAAGAGGTTTTTCCAATAAACAATCTGTCATTTGGAAAATAAGGTGGTTGCGAATAAAACCCAGTTTATTATTACAAATTTACAACCTTTGAATTATTGTAATGAATAAGATTGGCTTTAAACAAGTCAAATTTTGTTTTTAGTTCTAGCAATCATGTGTGGTTCATAGGGATCCCACAATGTTTTGCATCATTTTGATCCATCCATATGAACCGATAAGAGTGATAAAGGATGACTTTAATGTGACCTTTAATAATATTATCAAAAGATACTTCAAGAAGTTGATATAAAGTAAGAGAGCCATTAAAATTGATAGTGTTAAAAAGATCATCATACCAAATCCAAAGTTTTGAAGCAATGGCCCCATTGACAAAAACATGATTAACATTCTCAATATGGAAACAACATTGACATTTAGAGGGTAAATGAAAACCTTTTCCCACAACAAGGAATCAACAGGGATAAAATTTTTTAGAATACGCCAAGTAAGAATAGAAAAGTAGGGGATATTGTTATTCCAAAGTTTGGAGAAGACATAGGAGGAATCATGAGTATCTTTAATGTGGAGCCACACATTTTGAGGTTGAAATAACCATTATGTGAGAGCTTAAAGAGAATCTGGTCTTGATTGTTTGGAGTGATAGAATAGTAGAAACCATATTCAAGAAAGTAAAAGGGATAAAATTAGCAAGCTTACTATTGTTCCACTTGTTGTTATGCCGAGTTTACTCTAATAGTGGAATGGGTGGAGAGAGTAAGTCATCAATGGATCCACCTCCACTGTTATCTTGCCAAAAGAAAGAAGGAGTTAATGCCCCAAAAAATTAAGGATTTAGCATCCCATTTGACAGAACAAAGTCTTTTCCACACAGGAGAATCACCCGTTTAGGACAAATGAGGGGGTGTTTACCCCGGCAATATTTAAGTCATGAAATTAGCCCAAAGACTATGATTACTCCTAAAATTCCACCGAGTTTATAGGAAAAGGCATTGATAGCTTCTTTATGGATTTACAACCAAGACCACCTTCATCAAAAGTGCCACAACTTTAAAACCAAGAGGTCCAATGCATTTTTTAGAAGAGGTATTGGAGCCCCGTAAAAAATTTGTTTAAGAGATGCTCACTGATGATAGAAATGGTCACAATGGTTTGGATGAGATATAAAGGCATGGAATTAAGAGTGCTCTTAATCAAGGTAAGCCTACCACCAAAAGAAAGTAAATGAAATTCCCAAACCAAAATTTTATTAGATATTTTTTGAATAAGGACATCAAAAAGATGAGATCTTTTTTGGCCTTTAAAAAGTGGAGCACCGAGATAATTAATGGGAAGTTAACTTTGCTTAAAATTAGTAATTCTCGAGATTTGATTTAGTCTATTGGTAGGAATCTTAGCTGAGGGAATAAAATATCATTTTCTTTCATTAAGGATGAGTCCACTAACTTTGCTAAAATCATTTAAGAGATTCTTAATAGTTTTAACATGTTGAAGAAGCATTGCAAAAGATTATAAAATCATCGCAAAGTTAAGATGAGAAATAGGAAACCACCATGAGTTTTATAAACCATGTTAGGTTTTAATGAAAAGATCATTGAGGCTCCTCGAAAGATATTCAACATCAATGATAAAGAGAAGGAGAAAGAGGGTCACACAAACCATGGATCAAGAAAGAAACCAAGGGACTCACCATTTATGATAAAACCAAAAGTTAGTGATACAACTTTTATAAGCGGATAAAATTATCGGAGAAACCAAACAAATGTAAGATTTGAAGAGGAAATCCCATGAGAGGTTGTCAAAGGCTTTAGAGATGTCGGTTTGAAGAGAATATTACCTCTGGAAGAAACATCAATGTCATGAACCGACTCTTGGCGAGAAGAATATTATCGGATATGGCTCTATTTTTGAAGCAGTTTGGTTAGGGGAGATGATTTTAGATGCAGGGCTAATCTATTATTAATTAATTTAGCAATGAGTTTTTTGGAAAAAGGTGCAAAGGCTATGGTCTAAAATCTTGAGATTGTTGGTTTTGGGAATAAGGACAATAGAAGTACTTGCAAAATATCTCAGAATAGAGTTGCCATCAAAGAAATCAATAACAACATCAACAAGATCAGATTTAATAAAAGGCCAACAATGTTGAAAAAAATGAGTCGTAAAACCATCAGGGCCAACAACTGAATCAGTGTTCATGCTATTGAGAGTACTACTAATCTCGCTTAGAGGGCATAGTGAGCAAATGGTTATCCTCATTGCTAATCATAGAAGGGATTAGATGGGTGTTGGAGGGGTTTCTAATGAAGGATTAGAGTTTAATAAATTTTGAAAGTGATGTATGGATTCCTTAATTTCATTATTATCGGTTATCCACCATCATTTGAGTTCTTAATTTTCTTAATCGAGTTTAAAGCTTTTTTTTATTGCAAATAGCATGGAAATACCTAGTGTTTACGTCACCATCGACAATATGTTTGCTAGCTTTTGATGCCAATAGGTTTCCTCCATATTTTGGTAATTAATCAAGCTATCTTTGGCAATGCTCAACTCATCAAGCTTACTGGGATCAGTTAAGATAGCCTCTTCAAGAGAACAAACCACTTGTTCCATAGCTTTAAGATTGGTAAAAATATTTTTTTAAAATATGCTTGTTCCACTAATTGAGGTTTTGTTTAAGCCTCTTGAGCTTAAGCCAAAATTGAATCATGCCTTTAACAGAATTATCAGGGTGAATAGGGGCCATCCAAGTGGAAACAACATTAGTGAAATCATGTTGGGTCCACATATTTTGGAATCTAAAAGGTGAGGTAGAAGGGTTAAGGGGAGTTTTGATAGAGATCAAAGAGGAGCATGATCGACAAAGTTCTCAAATGTTCCAATGAAGTAAGAGGCCATTGATTGATCCAAAGAGAATTAAAGAGGGTCTGTCAGCAGCCAAAGTCTAGAGTTATGCCACGTGTAATCAGACCCTAAAAAACCAATGTCAATCATATTGCAATCTAGGATCATATTAGAGAAGTCTTCCATGGAATGGAGGTTAGGAGAACATCCTCCCCTCCTTTCCGAAGAAGCAATGATAGTGTTGAAATCACCCCAACCAACGAGGGAAGGTTAACCGAGGAGGCGAAGGTTCTTAAGTGATTCCAATAATGTTCCTACCGCTCTATTACAAGAAGCATAGATAAAGGAACCAAAAGCGAAAACTCACCTAATGAGATTTTGACATTAACCAATTGATCAAGATCATCAATGATGGAAATGGTGATGGAATTATTCCAAAAAACACCAAATTTTATTATTAAGGTTGAAGAAGAAATTTTGAAATCCAAGCGATCTAGCAACATGGGCAATCTCGTAAGAGTTAATGAAAGGCTCAATAATAACAAGAAATTTTGATGTTATGAGTGCCATAGAGGATCCTAACATGATTGTGGATAGGGAGAGTCCCAAAACCCTGAATATTCCAAATAAGAAAATTAATCATAATAAAAAAAACCAGAAAGGAAAATGTAAGAAAAAAAGGAAATAGAAAAAGGAAGAGAGGAGGACATAATTATTTGTGAGGTATTAGAGAAGAATGTGTGGTTCTAATGAAGTTATTATTAGTCATTTTGGCTTTATAAGATTTTTTTTAATAACGTTTGGAAGGTCTATCGATCCAAAGTATCTCCATCAAAAGGGATTGGTTTTTGGTATCCAGAATAGGAGTAGTATTAGTCAATGTTTTAGTAGTGGTGATTTCTCCTTCTTCAGTATCAGAGTTAGAATGAGAAATTTGGATTGCCTGAGTATCACTCTATAGAGAAATAGAAGGAGAGGTTCTTGCACCATTAATAGTACAAATATTATTTTCATTGCCATGATGCATATTCAGATTTTGGTCTAACACCAAAGGATCAATATTATTTTGATCAAATATAAGATTCCCATTCAAATTGTCATTAATATTCAAATGAAGTAAAGGATTGTCATGAGAAGCCAAATTATTACAAGTAGGAGTAATGCTAGGTAAGTTATGATTAGTTTCTTCACACACCTCAATAATAGTATTTATACCAAGCTTAGAATATTTTTCATTAGACAAATTAGTAGGTAATAAAGGGGTAGGTGTAGGAGGGTGAATTCCATTATGAGTAGCTTTAGACATATAACCTAACTTATTGGTTTTCCCAGTTCCAAGAGAGGTATTAGTATCCTATGGTATATTCTTTTTAAGGTTAGGGTGTAGCACAAAGAATTCAGAATGATCATGACCATGGATCTTATAGTGTGTGCAAAAGATAGGGAAATTTTCAAATTCTACTTTCTGATTATATCTAAATTTTTCTGATCCGATCCAAACTTCTTTGGGGTATTTTTTGGTAATGTCAATCTCAACCAAGATATGTGCAATAGATGGTCGAGATCTAGCGACAGTGGCTTGATCAATTTGAAGGGGTCTACCAAATAGAGCACCAACCGCAAACAACTTGGTGAATAATATAATGAATTCTCATGTTGGGAAAAGCAAGCCACAAAGGAACAATAGGGATTCTCTTGACATCAAAAGGGGACCATTTCAAGAGTCGCATTTGACAATTATACACAAAATAGGAGCGACGAGCAAAGACTCAAGTATAATCTAAATCATTTGATAACTGAATGAGGATATGTGGAGGGTCAATCAACTGAATAGTGAAGACTCCCGAAAGCTTTAAGCTATGGAAGAAAGATTGGATATTATCTAGAGTAGGGCACCTTAGAGAGAATTTACCAACCAAAAAGAACTCAAATGGCTTAGCTAATTTCTCCACATCCCGTCAACACGCAACCATAATCCGTGGAATGAGGTTGAAATTAAGTTAACCGAGGCATTAGAGTTAGGGATCTTATGTAAAGAGCATCCTTAAAGGACTTGACAAAGAAGCCCATTAACGGATGAAATCGATCCAAAGTACCTTAGGATCGAGGGGCAAAGCCAAATCGAGTGACACAGAGAGGCCTCCTCCATTGAATGATCCAGAGAAAGTCACATAAGCAACCAAGCCGGGAGAGGAAGTGCAACCTAGCAGTAAAACAGCGATCATGATTGGAGGAGCCCAAAATGTAGCCAAATGCAAAAAATTGCACGGGAACACAAAATCGCCAGAGAGGGAGCGCAACCGAGGGTTTTGGGTTTAGGGTTTAATGTTTAGGGTTTAGGTGTTTGGGGTTTAGGGTTTAGGGTTTAGGGTTGTAGGTTTTAGGGTTGTGGGTTTTGGGTTTAGGGATTTAAGGTTTAGGGTTTAGGATTTAGGGTTTGTTTAGGTTTTAGGTTTGTTTAGGTTTATGGTTTAGGGTTTAGGTTAGGGTTTTTTATTTTTATTTTTATTTTTTTTATTTTTAGGGTTTAGGTTTTAGGTTTAGGGTTCAAGTTTTAGTTTTAGCATTTTAGTTTTTTTTAACAGAACAAATTTAGATCTGATTTCTTCTTTTGATTTTATCAACCAAGTAACACACCAAGTTTTTTAAGAGATAAGCGATGATAATATAAAAAATGGGCATGCATAGAGTAAAATTAAAACCCTAGATAACTAGAATCGTATCTATTATAATGACATAGTTTTGTAAGCAGCAGATCGGATCGACCATTCTTGTTCCATCAGAACCACCCCGCTCTCAGAGATCCACCATCATATCTCCCTCCCACCACCATGGTAACCTCCTGCTGTTCCTCCCACCTCCAAAACCACCACTATTCTCACCACCACCCATATCCACGAACCTCTCAATCACCACCGTGAGATAACCCGCCTTCCACTCCAACTCTAGATTGAGCATGGTTGACATGATGTTCCTTCCAAGGTTGCCCCATTCTTAGTTTAAGGTTTGTTTGTTAGGTTTTAGGGTTTGTTTTTTTTTTTTAATTTATTTGGTTACTTTAGGTTTAGGTTTAGGTTTGGGATTTAGGGTTTAAGATTTAGGTTAGTGGGTAGAGTTTAGGGAGGGTTTAGGGTTTAAGGTGGATTTATTCAGTTAGGGTTTAGGTCAGAGAGGAGGCCCAGGGTTTAGCATTTAAGGTGGGCTCAGGGTCAGGGTTGTGGTCAGGATGAGTGAGGGCCCATAGTTATATTTTAGGTTTAGAGTTTTTATCAGTTTCAGGTTTCAGGTGTAGAGGGCCCAGGTCATTTAGGGAGATCAAGGTCCAGTTTGGCTCAGTTCCTTGATAGGTCAGTGGTAAGTTAAGTGGTGGTTATATATTAGTCTAGGCCTAGTGGCTCAGTCTGGGTTTCAGTGTCTTCTCAGTATAGGTTTGTGGCTCAGGATGGTCCATGTAGCCTTTAGTTAGGGCTCAGTTCATCAGGTAGGGCTCAGGTCAGTAGAGTTAATGTTTAGGACTAGCTCAGTGTCCAAGATCAGTGGGTTCAGGGCTCAGTGGAGGGCCTGGGTAGGATTTAAGACTAGGGCCTTGTGGCCTGGGTTGGCCCAGGGTAGGTAAATAGATTTAAGGCTCAGGCCTGTGGTAAGCCTAGTGGTATTTTAAAACCAAGTTAGGTTTGTTATTTAATTTTTATTTATTTATTTAGTATTTTATTTTATTTGTTTTATTTTATTTAGTATTTTATTTATTTTTTAGTCTTTAATACCATTTTAGGTTTAGGTGTCAGTTTATTTAGTTTAGTTTTAATTATCCCATCTTTGTTTAGGTTTTATTTTAGCTTTAGAGGTTTTATTTTATCTTTAGGTTTAGATTTTAAATTTTATTATTTAATTTAGGTTTATTTTTAATTTATTTTATTAGTTTAGTATTTATTTAGTTTATTAGGTTTATTTTAGGTTTTTTATTTAGTTTAGATTTGTAGTTTAGGTTTTATTATATTTCCTTTATTTATTTAGTTTAGGGAGTTTTTATGTAGTTATTTTATTTATTTTAGGTCTAATTTATTTAGGTTTAGGTTTTATTTATTTTTATTTGCTTTTTAGGTTTATTTATTTTGTTTATTTTAAATAGGTTTTTTTTTTTAGTAGTTTAAGTTTTATTTTATTGTTATTAGGTTTTACTTTTATTTAGTTTAGGTTTATATTTATTTTATTTTATTATATGTTTATTTTATTTTTTTTGTTTAGTTTTATTTTATTTTGGTTTTATATTTTAGGTTTTTTTATATTTAGTTTAGTTTAGGTTTTATTTATTTATTTTAGTTTAGTTTTATTTTTATTTTATTTTATTTTAGCCAGTTTTTATTTTATTTTATTTTATTATTTTTTTTAGGTTTAGTTTTTTTATCTATTTTATTTTATGTTTATTTAGTTTAGGTTTAGGTTTTGTGGTTTTAGGGTTTAGGGTTTACGATTTAATTATGGTTTGGTTTAGATTTAGGGTTTTGGGTTTTGGGGTTTAGGGTTTTAGGTTTGGTTTAGGGTTTGTTTTTAGGTTAGGTTTTATTTATTATTTTTTATGTATTTTTAGGGTTTAGGGTTTAGGGCTTTTGTTTTTTTTTTTTAATAGAGAACAAATTCAGATTCAAGATTTCTTCGTCTCTCGATTATCAACTAAAACCCATGTTTTCTAAGATGTATGATGACATAGATAAAAAATGAGCACATAGGGCAAATTAAAACCCAGATAATAGAACCTCTACTCAAAAGACTAGCCCATGTCGCTCTTTAATTCTCCAGTTATCAAACCACCCTAGCTTACTTGAGGGTTTAGGGTGGGGGTTTAGGTTTATAGTTTTAGGTTTATGCTTTGTTTTAGGATTTGTGGTTTAGCTTTAGGGTTTAGCTTTTGTTAGGGTTTGGATTAGAGTTTACTTTAGTTTTGGGTTTAGGTTTGTGGTAGGGTTTGTGGGTTTATAGGTTTGTGGATTTAGGGTTTAGGTTGTATGTTTAGGTTTAGGGTTAGGGTTTATTTTAGGCATGTTTAGGTTAATTTTTTATTTTTTTTATTTTTAGGGTTTGAGGTTTAGGTTTTTGTGGTTTAGGTCCAAGTTTTGGTTTAAGGATTTTGGTTTTGTTTAATAGAGAACAAATTTAAATTCAACATTTCTTCTTCTCAATTTCATAAACCAAGTAACACACAAAGTTTTCTAAGACATAAGCAATGACGTAGATCAAAAATGAGCACACATAGAGCAAATCAAAAGCCCTAGATAACTAGAATCATCTCTACTATAAAGATATTTCCATAAGCGATACCCAGCCTTTCTTCATTTCCCATCAACAACCCCGCTTCTCGAGTAGAGGGATCCACCATCATATCCCCGGTCTCTCCCTCTGCCACCACCATGGCTATAACCTCCATTGTTCCTCCCACCTCCATTACCACAACTGCTCTGACCACCACCTCCATATCTACCAGCACCTCTAGATCCTCCACCAACACTACGATTACCGCTACCTCCGCCTTCACCTCCACCGCTAGATCTATAATGAACTTATTTGATGGTGATGTTCCTGCTGTCAAGGTTCTATGCATTTTTAGGATTTAGGCTTAGGTTTATTAAGTTTTAGTGTTTAGGTTTATTTTTTAATTTACTTAGTTACTTTAGGTTTAGGTTTAGGATTTAGTGTTTAGGGTTAATGATTTACTGTTAAGGTTTAGGGTTTAGGTTTTTTTTTAATTTTAAACTCAAATGATTCCATAATAGATAAGAAATTACCAAATCAAATAAGACATTATCCTTTAACAACTAATAAAATAGGATAAAATAAAATGTAATTAAAAAATTTAGAAAAATAGTATTTCAAAAATTGATTTAACTCTTAGAGATAATAAAATTTTATTTTATAGAAGGACAACAAAGCTTAATGCAAACCCATATCATCGATTTCTCACAGCTCTTCCTTCTTCTCTCTTCCATTACATCAGAACCAAGAAAAGAGTAGTAGTAGAAGCATCATGCCACATCAAATTTATTAGATCTTTCAAATACTCTTAACCTTCTACCGTATGTGTAATCGGGCCATCGTGATGGTGAGGACATTCTTGTAAGCATTGATGAACATGTGGGAAGCTGCAGCAAGGGTGGGATAAGAGAGGGCCAGTGAGAGAGAAGTGATCATTTAAAGGGTTGCCAAAAACATCTCGATGAGATCATCTTTAGTGAGGTCAAGCACTTCAGGAATAAACACCATCATCATACATAGACTGGACGATAAGGCCTAAGAGAATGGCCTAGTACTTTGAGTAGCCTTTAAAGATCCCACCTTATCACCTTTTTTAATTAGCTAAACTAGGGTGATAATTTCAATAGAACCTAGAAGAAAGAGGTTTGTGAAGGATCAAAACAAATGCTACTTGGGGGAACCACAATATCAATAGGTGAAACAAGACCAACATGGGCAGGAGCACCAACTTTGTATTTCTCAACCTCTTCGCTGACTTCTTTAAGATTAACTATCTTAAAAATCAGTTCAATCATGGTTTAGGGTTTAGGCTTTTACTGTTAATGCTTTTAGGGTTTAGGTTAGTTTTGGGGTTTAGAGTTTGCTTTGATGGTTTAGGGTTTAAGGTTTAAGTTTGGGGTGGTTTTAGGGTTTAGGTTTATTGCAGGTTTAATGTTGATGTTTAGGATTTAGGTTTAGGGTTTAAGATTTATGGTTTAGGTTTTTTATTTTTAAATTAAGTAAACAGGTTTATATTTATTTAGTTTATTTAATTTATTTTGTTTATTTTATTTTAATTTTTTTTTTTAGTTTATTTTTTTATTTAGTTAGTTTATTTATTTTTTTTGTTTTTTTTATTTTTAATTTAGAGTTTTTATTTTACTTTATCTTTTAGGTTTAGGTATGGTTTTTTTTTTAGTTGAATTTTATTTTATTTTTTATCTTTAGGTTATATTTTGACTTTAGGTTTAGGTTTATATTTTATTTTTTTCCTTTAGGTTTTAGGTTTTATTTTAGTTTGTTTTAGATTTTATTTTAGTTTAGGTTTAGGTTTATTTTAGTTTATTTTATTTTTATTTAGTTTAGGTTTTAGTTTATTTTAGCTTTTTAGGTTTTATTTTATTTTAGTTTATTTTAGTTTATGTTTGGTTTATTTTATTTTATTTATTATATAGTTTTAGTTTAGTTTATTTTAGGGTTTATGTTTTATTTTATTTATTTTTTATTTATTTTAGGTTTAGGTTTTATTTTATCCAATTTTAGGTTTATTTTATTTTATTTTACATTTAGTTATATTTAAGTTTTATTCTTTATTTTATTTTAGTTTAGAGTTTTTATTAATTTTATTTTAGTTTATTTTATTTTATTTTATTTTTTAGGTTAGGTAGTTTAGGTTTATTTTATTTTATTTTATATTTTATTTAGTTTGTGTTTTATTTATTTTATTATTAGGTTTTATTTAGTTTAGGCTTAAGTTTTCAAGTTTTTAAGATTTATGGTTTGGGGATTAGGGTTTAGGGTTTTAGGATTTAGGGTTAAGGTAGGTTTAGGGTTTAGGGTTTATGTTTAGGGTTTAGGTTTAGGGTGGGGTTTGGGGTTTTAGGATTAAAGATTTGGCTAGTGATTTTAGTTTAAGGTTTAGTTTATTAGTTTTAGGTTTAGTGTTTTTTTTATTTTTCTTATTTTTAAATTTTTAGGGTTTAGGGTTTAGGGTTTATGGTTCAGGTTTTAGTTTAGGGTTTAGGGTTTTTGTTTTTTTTTTTTCAAACAAAGAGCAAATTCAGATTCAACATTTCTTCTTTTAGTTTTCATCAACCAAGTAACCCATAAAGTTTCTCCGCCATCGAACCACCCTCCTGAGTAGCTAGAGATCCCATCATATCCCCATCTCTCCATCCTGACACACCATGGTAGTAACCCCATCAGCCCATAGGTTTATTTATTTACTTCATTTTTAGGTTTTATTTAGTTTAGGTTTAGGTTTTTAGGTTTTATGTGTTTATAGTTTATGGTTTGGGGTTTAGATTTAGGGCTTAGGGTTTAGGGTTTAGGTAGTTTAGGGTTGTAGGTTTAAGGGTTTAGGTTTGTGGGTTAGGGTTTTGGGTTTAGGTTGTAGGTTTGGGTTTTTTATTGACTTTGTATTTTTTTTTTTATTTTTTTTTATTTTATTAGGGCTGCACAAGTTCATAGGGTTCACGCTTTAGTTTAGGTTTATTTTAAATTAAGTAAACCTTTAGTTTAAGTTTTTTTATTTTGTAGGTTTAGGGTTTAGGGTTTAGTTATGGTTTTTATGTTCTTTTAAAATCAAGAACCAGAGGTTTTGGGTTATTTAGTTTATTTAGTGTTTATTTATTTATTTTAGTTTTTATTTTAATTTTTTATTTATGTTTATTTTTTTTATTTTATAGTTTAATTTATTTATTTTAGGTTTATTTATTTTAGTTTAGGTTTTTTTTAAGTTCTTTATTTTAGGTTTAGGTTTAGGTTTTATTTATTTTAGTTTTAGTTTAGGTTTATTTTATTTTTATTTTGGTTTAGGATTTTTTGTTAAGGTTTTGGTTTTATTTTTTATTTATTTTTTTTATTTTTAGGTTTAGGTTTTATTTATTTTTATTTTATTTTATTTTAGGTTTATTTTATTTTTATTTTATGTTTTATTTTATTTTAGTTTTTAGATTTATTTATTTTTTTAGTTTAGTTTGTTTATTTATTTTATTTAGTTTATTTTTTTGTTTTATTTTTTTTATTTAGTTTAGTTTAGGTTTAGTTTGTGTTTAGTTAGGTTTATTAATTATAATTTTTTTAATTATTCTTTTAGGTTTTTTATTTTAAAATTATGTTTTATTTAGTTTTAGGTAGTTTTAAGTTTGGTGTTTAGGATTAGGGTTTGGGTTTGGGTTTAGTATTGGTGTTTGTGGGTTTATGATTTATATGTTTTTTTTTGTGGTTTAGGGTTTGGGTTTTAGGATTTTGTGGGTTTAGGTTTAGGTTTATTTTATTTATTTTTTTTATTTATTTTAGTTTATTTTATTTTTTTATTTATTTTATTTAATTTAGTTTATTTATTTAGGTTTATTTATTTTAGTTTAAGTTTTATTTTGTTTAGTTTTAGGTTTAGGTTCATGTTTTGGTTTATTTTTTTTGTGTAGTTTTATTTTATTTTATTTAGATTTCAATTTTATTTTTATCTTATAGTTTAGGTTTTATTTTTTTAGTTTATTTTAGGTTTTATTTTATGTTTATTTTAGGTTGTTTTAGTTTAGGTTTATGTTTACTTTTAGTTTATTTTATTTTATTTACCTTTAGGTTTTGGTTTAGGTTTATTTATTTTAGGTTTAGGTTTTAGGTTTTATTTATTTTGTTTTAGTTTATTTTAATTTAGGTTTAGGTTTATTTTATTTTATTTAGGTTTTGGTTTTTTTTAGTTTGGGTTTAGGTTTGATTTAGGTTTAATGTTTGTTTAGGTTTTTTATTTTAGTTTTATTTTTATTTTATTTTAGGTTTGTTTTTTTTATTTTAGGTTTAGTCTTTTACTTTATTTAAGTTTTTTTTATTTTTTTAGTTACTTTAGGTTTTTATTTATTTTATTTTATTTTCTTTATAGGTTTATGTTTAAGTTTAGGTCTAAGTTTAGGTTTTAGTTTATGTTTTTATTTTATTTTATTTTATTATTTTCTTTAGTTTAAGTGTTTCATTTTTTTTTTTATTTTGGTTTATTTAGTTTAGATTTTAGTTTCATTTTTTGTTCCTAGTGGTTTTAGTTTGATCAGGGTTTAGATCTTGGTTTAGGGTTTGTGGGTTTAGGGCTTAGGGTTTATTTAGGATTTGGTTTTATTTAGGTTTATTTTAGGCTCAGGGTTTTTTTAGGGTTTAGGGTTTTGTGGTTTGTATTTTTTTTGCCTAGGTTTCTTTAGGATTCATGTTTTAGCTTAGTTCCTGGTTTTATTTTTTAAACAGAGAACAAATTCATATTCAACATTTCTTCTTTGTTTATTTAGTTTATTTTTATTTATTTTAGTTTATTTTTTATTTTTATTTAATTTAGTATATTTATTTTACATTTATTTATTTTAGTTTACTTTTTAGGTTTAGGTTATGGTTTATGTATATTTATTAGTTGACTTTTTTATTTTTATTTTTAGGTTTAGGTTTTCTTTTTTATTTTTAAGTTTATGTTTAGGTTTTATTTTTATTTTTTTGTTTAGTTTTATTTTATTTTAGGTTTAAGTTTAGGTTTTTTATTCTCTTAGGTTTTATTTTAGGTTATTTTAGGTTTATTTTAGGTTTTCTTTTTAGTTTAGGTTTAGGTTTTAGGTTTATTTTAGTGTATTATATGATATTTATTTTGGTTTAGGTTTTGGTTTTGGTTTTATTTTAGTTTAATTTATTTTTTTAGTTTAGGTTTATTTATTATTATTTTTAGGTTTATTTTTTAGGTTTAGGTTTTTTTATTTTATTTTAAGCTTATTTTATTTTATTTTTTTTAGTTTTTTTTATTTTATTTTAGGTTTTATTTCTTAGTTTAGTGGTTTTGTTTATTTTATTTTTAGTTTTTATTTTAATTTTATTTTAGGTTTAGATTTTAGTTTTTTATTTTATTTTGGTTTAAATTTATATATTTAATTTTACTTTATTTAGTTTTAGGTTTTTTTTTAGTTTTCTGTGGTTTACTCTTGGCAAGTTTAGGATTTTGGGTTTAGGGTTTGTGTGGGTTAGGGATCTGGGTTTAGGATTTTATTTTGGTTTTATTTATTTATTTAGTGTTTAGGGTTTAGAGTTTAGTTTAGGTGGGTTTGGAATTTAGGATTTAGGGTTTATGGTTTAGGTTGGGTTTGGGTTGGGTTTTAGGGTTTAGTGGTCAGGTTTAGGTTTGGTTATAGTTTAATTTGTTTTGTTGGGTTTTGGGGTTTTCCTCAGAGAACAAGATTCAACATTTATACTTTTGTTTATTTAATTTATTTAGTTTATTTTTTTAGGTTTTTTATTTTTAGGTTTATTTTATTTTTTAGTTTAGTTTAGGTTTTTATATATTTTATTTTAGTTTATTTTAATTAGTTTATTTTGTTTTATTTATTTTGGTTTAGGTTTAGGTTTTAGTTTATGTTTTTATTTTTATTTCGGATTGGATAGTTCCCCTTTCCGAGTAACCACCCCTATGGTTGGAGAATCCGTCCTCCTTGGTCCAATAAATTTGAGATAGGTCATGCCCTTTAGTGTTGTCCATCGCACACCAAAGGGGTCCACACAAACATATAAACAAAATATATATTCACTTATGGATTAGCAAGACACTCCTAGTGGTATCTTTTCCCAAGAAGGTATCTTATCTTTAGGGCAATGTTAGCAAAACTCCCTATAAGAATTTCCTGACAACTCTTGAGTTGATATAAGTCCCCAAAGACATTTACTCATTAATTTGCTCAATTTGTTGTGCTACCAACAGTCACCCTAGCGCTTGTTCGCTTTAGAAGATGTAAGTTTATTTTTTTCTAGCACAACCATTGCACATCAAAGACAACCCCTTAACCGCTAGCTCTATCCCACCAATAGACTATCCCTTTGGATTTATAAATCTGAGATAGGACAAGTCCTATATAGCCCCTTCTCAGTGGATCCATTGCACACCGACATGGTCTATAAATTAAATCTATCAAATTTTACTAAGCTTCATCCCTAGTGGATATGCCCTCAATTCAAAATCAAACTAAACCAAACAAACCATATTAAATCACATGATATTAAGATAAAATTAATTCTAACTACTTTTGAGTTGACATAAGTTCTCATTGACCCATCAAATAGGTCACCTAGTGGTTATTTGCTGTGTAAGTCAGACACCTTCTTCCTAGCATAGCCATTGTATACTAAAAGGTAACCCTTTGGTTGTTTCACCCCACTGTAGGCTATCCTTTTGGATTTGTAAACTAGAGGTAGGTCAAGGCTGATATAGCCCCTTTTAGTGGGTCCCTCACACACCAACAGGGTCCATAGATTAACTCATATTAAATTAAACACAATCAAATTTTTCCTAGTGGAGTTAAATCACACCCTTCTCCCCAATGGAGCCCTAAATCATATATAAATAAGTCAAGCAAACAAATCAAATCCAAAAATAACCTCCCTAATGGAGCAAAAAACCAACTCCCAAGATAGTCTAAATTAAAGAAATCCAACCAAACTCTTACCCTAGTGGATACATCCCCAAATCTATGAAATCAAATCCCTAATCGGATAGCCAACCGCTTCCCTAGTGGAAGGTTCATATAACCGATCCCTAGAGGACACAAACCCATATCTCTAACAGATATGCCTCCACATCAATTAAAATAAAACAAATTAAAGTCGATTTGATCTTAATCCCTGATGGATTATAGATTCTTATCCCTAGTGGATCTTCTTTCCACAAATCCTATAATCAAATCAAATTTAAACCTTATCCCGAGTAGATTTTCCCCTTCTATGCCCTCGACATAGACCCCTCACATGTCATGTCCAATGCATGTGTGATCCCTTAGCGGATCTCCTTCCATGTCCTTGCCTTGGAATTCTCAGCAAATCTTATTTTTTCTCTTATGCACACCTTTAATACTTCAACCAAAAGCCTAACAATGTATTCATTCAAATTATATCATCTTAACATTATAATCATAATTTTATGATTTGTGATGGTGCACGCTCAAACTAACTATACATTATCATGCTAAACATATTATAGTGTGAATTAACACACTATATTATATTATAATATATGATGTTATATTATAATTTGCTATAATATAATATATTGTCTAACATTCCACCTCATTAGAATAACTTAAAAGGAACAAATAACAAAATTTTCTCAAAAATATGAATAATGTTCATTTGGGATGTAAAATTGTTATGTCTTTATTAGAAATGGTACAAAATAGCATAATTTTGGTGTTGCTTCTTGGTGTGTGCCATGAATTTGGCCAAATTCTTCCATCTCAACCTTCAAATTAATAATTTTTGAGTTTTGACCCGATGTTTCATAATGAACGTAAAACATACAAAAATGTACAATAACATTTAGTAACACACCACCACATTCATATATATCTGATGTTATTTTTTATGTACATTATATTTTAATATGCTTTCATTTAATATATTATCTTACATTACACCTTAAAATGAATAAGTTTAAGTAAAAAATTTATAAAATTTAGTTGAAAAATGAACATTCATTTTGGATGGAAAATTCCATTCTTTTGATTAAATGACACACCATAGCACACCCTAATGTCGCTTAAAGGTTACCTTAAATTTGGCCAATCCCATCATCTCACCTATAAATTAGTATTTTTATGAATTATACAGTACAAACTCTACTACATCACTATAACAAACTAAAATATGGTAAACAAGTAGTAATACACAATAGTATGCTATAATACATGATGCTACACTATGTTATGGCATCCTATATCATAATACACTATAACATAATATATTATATTATATTCCATATCATGTCACAAGGGACTGTTTAAGATAAAAAATCATAATATTAGTCTAAATAATAGAAAACTATATATTTTAGTTGTATCACTTACATATTTTAAATTGAAACATTATATTATGATGCCATGCTCTACCTATTATGAATTTTAAATTCCACCATTTTAAAGTCTAAGTCAACATTTTTATAAATAATGCTAGTGTAGGCTCGACATGATTGTAAAAATACTAAAAGAATTTAAAATGAGTAGAACAATATATTATGATATTTGATGTTATACTATGCTACAACATATAATAGTTATTTTAAACATAAAAATCTTACTTTTTAGACTACAAGTGGCGTAGCACACCTTTGGTACTATAACCTAGTTCCTACTTCAAATTTAACAAATTTCATCATCTGATTTATTTAATCAATATTTTTATGATTTATATTAAAATAGACTATAGGGCACAATACCATAATATACTAAAACATTTCAAAAGATTATATAGCATCCAAAAATACATCATTACATGCTCAAATATATGATGATACATTATACCATATATGATTATATAATATGATTTTGGTTTATGGTATTCAAATATCTAATAGTCAAGGGAAACTCTCTTGAAGCAAATTTCTTTAGCTACCATAACTATGTTAGGATTAGGCCATTCTTTAGATCTACTCTTAATGACATCTTTATTCAAGGTTTAGGGTTTAAGTTTTAGTGTTAGTTTAGGGTTTAGAGTTTAGGGTTAGTTTAAGATTTATGGTTTAGGGTTTAGGATTGTAGGTTTTAGGGTTTATGGTTTTAGGGTTTAGTGTTTAGGGTTTTTAAGGTTTAGGGTTTAGGGTTTAGGGTTGTGGTTTTAGGTTTAGGGTTTTAGTTTTAGTTTAAGGTTTAGGGTTTAGGATTTAAAGTTTTTTTAATAGAGAACAAAGTCAGATTCAACATTTCTTCTTTTTGATTTCATCAACCAAGTAGCACCCCAAGTTTTCTAAGACACAAGCGACGATATAGATCAAAAATGAGCACCCATAGAGCAAATCAAAAACCTTAGATAAGTATAATCATCTCTACTATAAAGACACAGTTCCATAAGCGGCAGATCAGATCAACCATTCTTGAGTTTATCCGCTTATCGAACCAACCCTACCTCTCAGTAGTGATCCATCATCATATCATCTCTCCTCGCCACCACCAGTAACCCTCATTCCACCACCACCTCCATATCCCCAAACACCTCTAGATCCCCCACCACCACTGCAATAATCACCGCCTCCACCATCTCCTCCGCCACTAGAACTAGATTAAGCCTAGTTTATAGTGATGTTCCTATCATCAAGGTTCTACCCATTCTTAGATTTGTGTTAGTTTTAGGTTTTGGCTTTGGGTTTAGGTTTGTGGGGTTTAGGGTTTAGGTTGTGGTTCACTTTAAGGATTGGGTTGTGTTTAAGGTTTTGTGGTTTAGTTTTCAAGTTTGTGGTTTTGGGAGTTTGTGGTTTTGGGGTTTAGTTTTAGGGTTTAGAGTTTTAGGATTTATTTTAGGATTAAGTAGGGTTTTAGGTTTAGGTTAGTCTTAGAGTTTAAGCTTTAGTGTTTAGGGTTAGGTTTTTTTATATAAATTCAAGCAAACCCAGTTTAGTTTATTTAGTTTAATTTTATTTATTTGAGTTTCTTTTAATTTTATTTTATTTAGTTTAGCTTTGTTTATTTATTTTGTTTTAGGTTTTTTATTTTAGATTATTTTAGGTTTAGTTTATTTTAGTTGAGTTTTATTTTTGTTTTTTTAGG
The DNA here is from genome assembly GCA_021442155.1 of Cymbidium sinense. Lineage (NCBI taxonomy): Eukaryota > Viridiplantae > Streptophyta > Magnoliopsida > Asparagales > Orchidaceae > Cymbidium > Cymbidium sinense. Next base: position 14,122 of record JAKCPB010001573.1, on the reverse strand, counting down.
TTTTAAGTTTTATTTCTAATTTAGGTTTAAGTTTTGTTTTATTTTATTTTTAGGTTTATTTTAGGTTTTTTATTTTAGTGTATTTTAGGTTTTATTTCTTAGTTTAGGTTTTGGTTTATTTTTATTTATTTTATTTTATTTAACTAGGTTTAAGTTTATTTATTTTAGGTTTTTAGTTATTTATTTTAGTTTAGTTTTGGTTTTTTGTTTTGTTTATTTGATTTTAATTTTAGGTTTAGTTTTTTTAATTTTAGAGTTTAGGTTTTATTTATTTTATTTTTATTTTTGGTTTATATTTTATTTAGGCTTATTTAGTTTTAATTTATTTTATTATATTTATTTATTTTATTTTATATAGTTTTATTTTATTTAGGTTTCATTATTAGTATTTATTTAGTTTATTTTAACTTTATCTTATTTTAGGTTTGTTTTATTTTATTTTATAGGTTTAGTTTAGGTTATTAGTTTTATTTTTTATTTTTTCTTTATTATATCCTCAGTTTATTTATTATTATTTATATTTAGGTTTATTTTAGGCCCAGTGGTAGGTTTAATGGTGGTGGGCTTTGTGGCTTTAGGGTTTAGGGCCCAGTATTAGTGGCCTCAGTTTTGAGGGTCACCAGGGCTCAGGTCATAATTTTCAAGTTTACTCCAGGAGGGTTGTCAGAGGCCCAGCCCAGGCGCAGGAGGGTTAGGATTGTGGGTATTAGGGCCCCAGTGGCTGGTTAGTGGCCCAGTTAGGCTTTTGGAGTTTTAGCCCAGTGGCCCAGGGTTGGCCCAGTGGTAGTTATAGTCATTTAGGGTCATATTTTAGGCCTGGGTTGCCCAGGTGGATATAAGGTTTTAGGCACAGGGCCCAGTTTAGGTTTAGTAGTATGGCCCAGGGTTAGTCCAGGATTTAGTGGATGTTAGGGTAGGTAGGGTTGGTTTATTTAAAACCAAGCAAACCCATTTAGGATTTAGGTTTAGTTTATTAGTTTATTTTAGTTTAGGTTTTATTTTATTTAGTTTAGGTTTAGGTTTATTTTATTTTTTCTTTAGGTTTAGTTTTTTTTTTAGTTTAAGTTTAAGTTTTTTATTTATTTTTCGTTTATTTTAGGTTTATTCTTTAGTTTAGATTTTCATTTTTTATTTATTTTTTTTAGGTTTATTTTATTTATATAGGTTTAGTTTTTATTTTATTTAGGTTTTTTAATTTTTAGTTTAGTTTAGGTTTTTATTTATTTTATTTTATTTTAGTTCTTTTTTTTATTTTTTATTTTTAGTTTAGGTTAAACCACCATTGTCGTCCCAAGTCTGTGTGAAAAGTGGAAGGTTGTGTTAGTAGTTGACAACCAGAAAACTTGTCAAATAATCATGACATGAATCCTTTAAATCATGTGTTATAGTTTAATGCGGTTGTATGGATTTGAAATGAAAAATGTTAGAGCACGATCTACCGGTGTAGTTAAATAAGCAAGGGTTCCTCATTATGATGAGGCAAAGAAGTTAGTCCATAAACTAGAATTAGGTTAGATCTTGAATATGGTACCTTACGTAAATTAATGGAATTAATAGATATTATGGTTCATAGAAAGATAAATATTTTATGTGTTCAAGAAACAAAATGTTGGGGAGAAAGCCATTGATAGTTTAGGTTTTAAACTTTGGTATTCGTAAAAGTCGAACTAGAAATGGTGTAGTGATTATAGATAAAGTTTGATGGATAATGTTATAAATATTAATAGATGTGGAGATAATTATAGCTTTAAAGATTATTGTTGATACTAAGATTATCAATGTTATAAGTGTCTATGCTCCTCAAGTAGGTTTGAGGTGCAAAAGAAAATTTTGGAATGAATTAGAGGATTAATACAAAAGATATCTCTTGAAGAAAAGTATTTATTGGAGAGATTTAAATGGACATGTTGTAGAGTGGTAGAAGATTTTAAAAGTATTCATGGTGGTTATGGATTTGGAGTGACTAATGAAGAAGGAATATTAGATTTTTTTAGCTTATGATTTTGTAGTTAACACTTTATTTAAGAAAAGAGATGAACATATTATTACTTATAAAATGGATCTAGAAAAAAAAGATTGATTATTTTTGATAAGAAAATAGATCGCTTAGATTGTAAAGATTGTAAGGTCAATCCAAGTGAAAATCTAAGTACCCAACATCGATTGTTAGTTTTAGATTTTAAGATGAAAGGTTGTAAGAGAAAAATAAACCAAATTATTGTCCTAGATGGGAACACTTAAAGAACACAAATAAATATTTTAAGAGCAAGCTATAAGATTAGAATTTGGGATGTTCGAGGAAGCTAACATTATGTGGAAAAAATAGCAAGTGAAATTAAGCAAGTAAAGATGTGCTTGGAGAATCAAAAGGAAAAGCTTCTTAATAAGAATAGTTGGTGGAGTCGAGTGTGCAAGAAAAGATAAAAAAATAAGAAGTATTATAAAACTTGGTTTAAAAAAATGAGAATTGGGAAAGATATAAAGTGGTCTAGAGATTCTAAGAAAGCAATATATGATGCAAAAAAAATTTATTTTAGTGATTTATAATAGATTAGATACCAAGAAGGTGAAAGATGTATGTATAGTTATCCAACCAAAGAGATAGAGAAGTAAAGACATAGTTCAAGTGAGGTGTATTAAGGATGAAAATAATAAAATGCTTTTTTTAGAAAAGGATATTGAAAATAGGTGGATGAGTTATTTTGATAAACTTTTCAATGAAGGATCTGAAAGTATGATTGATTTTAGCAACCTTAATACCCTAAACAAAATGAAGAATTTCATTTTATCATCGTATTAGTAAATTGAAGTTAGTGAAGCTTTAAAGAAAATGAAATGTGGAAAAGAAGATGATAATATTCCAATAAGTGTGGAAATGTTTAGAGAGATCAAGGAATTTCTATACAAATCTTTTAATGTCATTTTAAAGACTAAAAAGATGCCGATGAATGGAGAAAGAGTTTGTTGGTTCCTATATTTAAGAATAAAGGTGATGCACAAGAGTGTGCAAATTATAGAGAATTAAATTAATGTGCCATACATTAAAATTATGGGAGAGAGTAAAGCAGTTATGATGTGATAAAGAAGTTTCACAATCGCTTGGTTTCATGCCAAGTAGATCTACTATGGATGCAATACATTTGTTAAGGGGTTTGATGGAGAATCATAGAGAAAGTAAGGAGGATCTACATATGATATTTATTGATTTAGAGAAAGCTTATGATAAAGTTTCAAGAGATGTTCTTTGGAGAGTTCTAGAATAAAGGAGTTAATATTCAAGTCATTAAGGATATGTATAGAGTTGTTACTTGTGTCCAAACACAAGGAGGATTGACAAAATATTTTCCTATTTCTTTGGATTACATCAAGGATCATCTTTAAGCCCTTATCTTTTTACTTTAGTTATGGATGTTCTTACTAGGCATTTACAAGAAGATGTACCTTGGTGTATGCTTTTTTGTGACATTCTTCTTGATAAGACTAGAGAGTGAGTCCAATAGAAACTTGAATTATGGAAGTCAACTCTAGAGTCTAAAGGTTTTCATTTAAGTAGATCTAAAACTGAATAGATGGAGTGTAATTTTAGTTGTAGAAGTTCTAGTAGTAGTGTTGTGACATTAGAACAAGTCAATAAGAGTGATTTTAGGCTCTATTTTTCAAAATGATGGTGAAATAGATGGAGATGTTATTAGAATTCAAGTTGGATGGTTGAAGTGGAGGAAACATCTCATTGTTATGTGATAGAAAAGTTCCACTTAAACTTAAGGAAAATTTTATAAGATGGTGGTAAGACCAGAATGACTTATGGTGCAAAATGTTGGCCAATAAAAGAGAAGCATAAGACTATGTTAAGTGTTCTGAGATGAGGATGCTTAGTGGATGAGTGGTTTTACTCTAGAGATAGAATGCAAAATGAGTATATTCGGGAAAAAGTTGGAGTAGCTCCATTGGTAGATAAGATTAGAGAGAGTCACCTTAGATGGTTTGGCCACATAAAGCTGCCGTCAGATGACCCATTAAGAGAGTTGATTCATTATATTTGCCTTATGTTAAGAAAGGTAGAGGTAGACCTAAAAAGACTTGGTTAAGATGTATAAAAAATGATCTTAGTATACTTGATTTAAATGAGAATTTGACACATACAAAGGAGATGAAAGATTCATGTAAAATTTAACCCAAGTGGGATTGGCTGTTGTTGTTTTGTTGTTAGTTTATTTAGGTTTAAGTTTAGGTTTTAGTTTAGGTTTTAGTTTAGGTTTCTATTTTATTTTATATTTTAATTTTATTTGGTTAAGGTTTTTTTTGTTTATTTTATTTTTAGGTTTTATTTAGTTTAGGTTCAAGTTTTATTTTGTAGGGTTTAGGTTACTGAGGGTTTAGGGTTTAAGGTTTAGGTTTGTGGTTTAAGATTTTGGGTTTAGGTTAAGGGTTTATGGTTTTGTTTAAGGGTTTAGGATTAGGGATTAGGGTTTGGTTTGGTGGTTAAGGTTTAGAGGTCAGTGGTTGTTTTAGTTTAGTGTTTTTTTTTTTTTAATAGAGAACAAATTTAGATTCAACATTTCTTTTGGATTTCATCAACCAAGTAACACACCAAGTTTTCTAAGACACGACAATATAGATCAAAAGTTAGCACGCATAGAAAATCTAAAACACATTACTAGAACCTCTATTTTTAAGATAGTTCCATAAGTAGCATATCGACGGTCATTCTTCAATTTCCCTAGTTCTAAGAACTACTCTACTTAGGAGGATCCCCATCATCTCTCTCGATTCACTCTCACCACCATACTGTAACCTTGTTGCTCCTCCTCCACCTTCATAACCACCATCCCACCACCACCACCCATATCAAGAAGACTAAAGATCCCCCACCACCATTACGATGGCTTCCTCGCCACCTCCACCCAGATCTAGACTAAGCTGGTTGATGTGATGTTCCTACCATCAAGGTTCTGTCCATTCTGGGGTTTAGGTTTAGCTTATTAGGTTTGGGGATTAAATTTATTTTTAATTTAGTTACTAGTTTGGTCTAGTTGGGTTTAGGGTTTAGGTTAAGTTTATGGTTTTATGGTTAGGGTCTTAGTTTTTGGTTTAGGTGCAGGTTTTAGGGTTGTGGTTTAGTTTAGGATTTTTTAGTCAGTATTGGGTTTTGGGTTTTGGGGTTTTTTTAGGTTTATGGTTTTAGGGTTTGGGGTTTAGGTTGCGTTTAGTGTTGTAGGTTTTTAGGGTTAGTTTTAGGATTTAGGGTTTATGACTTTTTAAATTAAGTAAACCCAAAGGTTTATTTATTTAGTTATTTGGTTTATTTTAGGGTTTTAGGATTTAGGATTGTGGTTTTTTATTAAGTAAACCCAGTTTTTATTTATTTAGTTTATTTGTTTTTATTTTATTTTAGGTTTATTTATATTTTATTTATTTTATTTATTTTAGGTTTATTTATTTTAGTTTAGGTTTTTTATTTTAATTTTAGGTTAAGGTTTGTTTAGGTTTTTAGTTATTTTTATTTTTATTTATTTTTTAGGTTTAGGTTTTATTTTTTATTTTTTAGGTTTAGGTTTATTTTATTTTATTTTTTTAGTTTAGGTTTTTATTTATAGGTTTTATTTTTTATTTAAGTTTAAATTTTTTTTTAGTTTTATTTTGTTTTATTTAGTTTATATTTATTTATTTATTTTATTTTAGTTTATTTTAGTTTAGGTTTAGATTTATTTAATTTTATTTTAGGTTTAGGTTTATTTTATATTTATTTTTATTTTTTTTATTTTAGGTTTAGGTTTTTTAGTTATTTTATTTTATTTTAGGTTTTTTTTTATTTTATATTTAATTTTATTTTATTTAAGTTTTTTATTCTTCGATTTATTTTCTTATTTTTAGTTTTTTTAATTTTTTATTATTTATTTTAGGTTTATTTTATTTTTATTTTATTTTTTATAGGTTTATTTCTTTAGTTTTTTATTTCCTTCTTTATTTTAGATAGGAATCTTGACGAACTCATTCATGATCACATCGAGTGCTATGTCATTGATCTCGTGCTCAAAAGTAGAGAAAAAGAAGACCATCTCTTTGACTTTAGAGTATTTTTCGAATAGTTAAGACAATTTAACCTCAAAATGAACCCCCTGATGTATGCATTTGGAGTAGCTTCAAAGAAATTCCTTGGGTTTTTTGGCCAACACCAGGGTATCGAAATCGATCTGGATAAGATCAAGGACATATTAGAAATGCCACCCCCTAAAAGTTTAACTCAACTCAGATCATTCCAAGGGAATTAGGCGTATCTAAGATGCTTTTATCCAACCTATCGAAGATATGTTAGCCACTCTCAGCTCTTATCAAAAAGGATGCCAAGTTCAAGTGGGATGACAAGTGTGAGCATGCCTTCGAAGGCATCAAGCATTACCTAATGGCGTTGTCGGTTCTACTAGCCATTATCCCAAGCAAGCCTCTCATACTTTACACTACTACATTGGATGACTCTTTTGGTTCTTTGTTGCCCAAGAAAATGATGAAGGGAAGAAAAATGCACTCCACTATCTCAAATAACGTCATCTAATCCATACTGAGGCTATTTATACACCCATTGAGAAGCTTTGCCTAGCTTTAATCTTTGCATCCCAAAAGCTATGACACTACATGCTTCCTCATAAGGTGAACTTAATATCTAAGATCAATCCACTACAGTATGTCATGACATGACCAACGCTAGTCAATTTCTTAATAGCACACCCACTTCCTACTGACTTTCTGCTTAGTGATGATCTCCTCGATGAATAAATCATGAACTTAGGGGATACAAGCATTCACCACTAGGAGATGTACTTTGATGGTGTGGCTTCCTCTCAAAGAAGAGAAAAACATAATATACTATTTTAGGAAAGGCAAGGGTAAGAATAGTTCTCTTCACTCCAGGCCACGGTGTGATGAGATTCTCATATCATCTGTCAAATCCTTGCACCAACATCAAAGCCTGATATGAGGCTCTGATTGCCGGTCTAGAGTTAGACGTTACTCTAAGCATCAAGAGCATCAACATCTTCAGAGATTCTCAGCTAGTTATCAACCAAATCGCTGGGTCCTATAAGGTTATAAAGCCCAAGCCCTATTACTACCACAAGTACAACATTGAGTTATTGGCCCAAATCCTATAGGTTACCATTTATTATATTCCTCGAGGAGAAAACACATAGCGTATCTTGAGGTAAGCTTGCTAAGGACTTGGAATGTCTAGAGGATGAGTCCATATCAATAAAGGTCCAAAATAAACACTTCTTATCCCTTATTGATATTGAACTCATCAAAAGTACTCTTGAAGGGGAGATTTCCATTTCCAAGGAGGATGAGGAGTTAGATTGGAGGTAACCATTCATGGATTACCTAAATAAAGGCAAACTATCTCAAGGGAAGTCCCAAGCCTATTAGATGAAGCAGATAGCACTTTCCTATGCTCTTGTAGATGGTGTCTTGTACCAGTGGTCTTTCGATCATATGTGGTTACATTGTTTAGACAAGCATGAAGCCCATAAAATTGTTACCCAAGTACAATCAAGATTATGTGGAGCCAACAAATCTAGTCTGAAGATGAAAGCCAAGATCAAGAGACTAGGATACTGTTGGCCATTGATAATCAAAGATTATATGGATACCGCTAGGCGTGGCCACCAATGTTAAATACATAGTGGGGTCCTACACCAACCACCCAACAATCTACATCGTACATTGGTTTCATAGCCATTCAATTGTTGGGGTACCAACATAGTGGGTCCGATTGATCCTCCTTCTTCCAAGGGTCATCAATTTATCTTAGCTGCTACTAACTACTTTTCCAAATGGGCAAGGTGATTTCCACTCGAGAGGTCATACCATCATGTGCTCCAATGTTTTAGGAACCATATTGTATTTTTTTCAGAGTATCTTGAAGAATTATATCTGATAATGGTACTGTATTCAAGAACACTAAGATCAACAACCTTTCCCGGAGACATAACATAGATTGAAGATATTCTACAATCAACTACCCGAGGGAAAATGACTTAGTAGAAGCCTTCAATAAAAATTTCATCCAAATATTAAAGAATACACTCGACAACAACAAGTGATAGTGGCATGAGATGTTAGTTGAAGCCTTATGGGTCTACCACACTACATAAAGAACTCCAACTCAGTCTACTCCTTTCTCCTTAGTGTATGGGTGTGAAGTTGTTCTACCATTAGAAATACAATTCCCATTACTAAGGATAGTTGTGGGTAGCAAGATCACAATAAAGCATAATGCTAAGTTACGATTAGTAGAGCTCAAAGGTTTGTAGGAGAGACTCTTACGGGCATGCCAAAACCTCAAGTTGTACAAAGCTAAAATGATTCAAGCTCACAACAAGTTGGTCTGTCCTAGAGCCTTTCAAGTAGGAGAGCTTATTTTAGTTCTAAGGAGACCAATTATTACTTTTCGTAAGATGGGAGGCAAGTTTGAACCCACTCGGGAAGGCCTTTTTGCTATAGGAAAGGCCTACCAAGGATGATCTTATCAGCTTCTTAATCATAAGGAAGAGCGCCAAATTCTTCCAATCAATGGTCTCTACTTAAATAAATATTATAAATCATGTTTGAAAGCAATTACCATCAATTAAATTTCCATTTCAAATTTAATCTCTTCCATGTTGAAAGTATTATTATTAGAAGCCCCATGATGTGTTTAGGTAGTAGGTAAGAACCCAAGCATCTTATCATTCATTGACATAACATAAACACAAACTATACACAAACATATATAATAAACACATATATTTTCTCTCGTGCTCCTCTAAGTTGAGATAACGCCCCCAGCGACACTCCCTCAATATTGGGCTGACGTGCTACCCTGCTAGTATGTCACCTCAGTGGTCTTCTTAGTTTGGAAGATGTAAGTCTACTACACTTTCCTTCCTTACTTGTCCACTACACACTGACAAGCACATTGTTATTTTTGGTAGGCCTTATCGCGTGGCCTATAAGCTACCTCATGTTGGCTTCATTTAGAGGATGTGAGTCTGCTACGCTTTCTTCTTGGATTAGCCTTTGAACACTGACTAGGTCAAGTATATTTGAGGTTTAAAATAAGTCACCTAATGGCTCCTTCCCTCCTAACTTCTTCAAGTCTAGGTCTAGTCCTTCCTCAGGGATCCCTAGTAGTTTCTCTAGGTTAGATAGCATATGTCCTGTCGATGATAGACTATCCCGATGATCAATTCTACTTGGAAAGTTGTAAGCCTACAAGTTTTCTTTCCAGGTTGATCATTGCACACTAATGGGCACCTTAGGTTTGTTAGTTCTCACTATGCTGATAAATACACCACTCAATGCTGACGGATACACCTTAGGATGGTTAGTTCTCACACCTTAGAATACACCACTCAAGGCATGTAAGTATGCTTTCTTTCTGAGTTGGCCACCGTGCACCTATAGGCTATCTTTTCCAAGGCTTAGGATAACTATATTTGGATGACATCCTTTGTGACACCATTTAGACACTACCCGGGTTAAGTTCCCCTTTCCAAGTAATCACTCCTATGTTTGGAGAATCCATCCTGTGACATACCCCTTCTTAGTGTGGTCCCTTGCACTCAAATAGGGTCCACACAAACATATAAACAAAATATATATTCACTCATAGATTAGGTGGACACCCCTAATGGTACCATTTCCTAAGTAGGTATCCTCTCTTTAGGGAAGTGTTAACAAAACTCCCTATAGGAATCGCCTAACTACTTTGAAGTTGATATAAGTCCCTAGTGGCATTCATTTATTACTCACCCCTAAGTTGGGTTTGATTTATTGTGCTACCAACAGGTCACTATAGTAGTTGTTCCCTTCTTTAGAAGATGTAAGTCTGCTACACCTTCTTTCTAGCATAATCATTGGACACCGAAAAATAACTCCTTAAGTTGGCTAGCTCATGTCCCCAGTAGATATGCCCTCAATTCAAAATCAAATGAAACCAAATAAACCATATCAAATCACATAAAATTAAGATAAAATTAATCCTTACTACTTTTAAGTTGACATAAGTCCCAACGACATTCACTCAGTAGTCGCCATAGGTCAGATTCAATTTGTTGTTCATCCAGCAATTCACCCCAGCAATTGTTCCTTGCTTCAAAAGATGTAAGTTTGCTATGGCTTCTACCTAGCACAGTCATTGCAGATCGAAAGGCATCCCATTAGGTTGGCTAGCTCTACGTCGTAGCTGGTGGACTATCCTTTTGGATTTATAACCCTAAGTTTGGCCAAGGATGATATAGCCCCTTCTCAGTGGCTCCATCGCACATTGACAGGGACTATACATTAACTCAGATTAAATTAAACCCTTTTTGATTTTTCCTAGTGGAGTTAAATCATACCCGCCTCACCAATGGAGCCCTAATCATATATAAGTAAGTCAAGAAAATAAATCAAATTAAAAACTAACAACCCCAGTGGAGCTAAATTAAACCAACTCCCCCAATAGAGTCTAAATCAAAGATATCCAACCCAACACTTATCCCTAGTGGATACATCCCCAAATAAATCTATGAAATCAAACTCAAATCCCAAACCCCAACCGATACCAAACTCGCTTCTAGTGGAAGGTTCATATACCTGATCCCTAGAAGACTCGAGCCCATATCTCTAGTAGATATGCCTCCACATCAATTAAAATAGAACAAATTAAAGACAATTCGATCTTAATCATCGGTGGATTATAGATTTTTATCCCTAGCCGATCTTCTTTCCACAAATCATATAATCAAATCAAATTCAAACCTTATCCCTAGTACATTTTCTTCTTCTTTGCCCTCGACATAGACCACTCACATGTCATGTCCAATGCATGTGTGATCCCCTTGTGGATCTCTCTCCATGTCCTTTGCAAAGAATTCTCATCAAATTCTATTTCTTCTCTTTTGCACACCTTTAATACTTCAACCAAAAGCCTAACAATGTCTTTGTTCAAATTACATCATCTTAACATTATAATCAACATTTTATGATTTGTGATGGTGCAAGCTCAAACTAACTATACAATATCATGCTAAAGATATTATAATGTGAATTAACACACTATATTATAATATAATATATTGATGTTATATTCTAATTTGCTATAATATAATATATTGTCTAACATTACTCCTCATTAGAATCACTTAATTGGAACAAATAACAAAGTTTTCTCAAAATATGAATAATGTTCATTTTAGATGTAAAATTGTTATTTTCTATTAGAAATGGTACAAAATAGCATAATTTTAGTGTTTTCTTTTGTGTGCCATGAATTTGGCCAAATTCTTCCATCTCAACCTTCAAATTAACATTTTTGTGAGTTTTGACCAATGTATTATAACAAAAGAAAAACATGCTAAAATGTACAATAACACTTTAGTAACACACCACCACATTCATATATATATGAAGTTATATTTTTATGTACATTATATTTTAATATGCTTCCATATAATATATTATCTTACATTACACCTTAAAATGAATCACTCTAAGCAAAAAATTTATAAAATTGGTTGAAAAGTGAACATTTATTTGGATGCAAAATTAAATTCTTTTGATTAAATGACACACCATAGCACACCCCCAATGATGTTCCCTAAATCTTACCTTAAATTTGGCCAAATCCCATCATCTCAGCCTATTAATCAATACTTTTATGAATTATACCAGTACAAACTCTACTACATCATATTATAACAAACTAAAATATGCTAAACAACAAGTAGTAATGCATAATAATATGCTATAATGCATGATGCTACACTATGTTATGTCATCCTATATTATAATACACTATGACATTATATTATATTATATTGCATATCACATCACAAGGGATTGCTTAAGATAAAAAATCATAAAATTAGTCTAAACAATAAAAAAACTATATATTTTAATTGTATCACTTACATATTTTAAGTTGAAATAATATATTATGTTGCCAAGCTCTACCTATTATGAATTTGGCCAAATTCTACCATTTTAAAGTCTCGCTTATGATGCTACAACATATAATATTTATTTTGAATAAAATCTTACTTTTAGACTACAAGTGTAGCACACTTTGGTACTACAACCTAATTCCCAGTTCAAATTTAACAAACTTCATCATCTGATTTATTAAATTAATAATTTTATGATTTATATTAATATAGACTATAGGGCACAACACCATAATATACACAAACATTTCAAAACATCTTATATCATCCAAAAACACATCACTACTTGCTCAAATATATGATGATACATTATACTACAATATATGGTATTATAATATGATTTATGGTTAGGGTTTAGGGTATTCAAATCTCTAATAGTCAAGAGAAAGTCTCTTGAAGACATTTTCTTTAGCTACCATAACTATGTTAAGATTAGGTCATTCTTTAGATATACTCTTAATGACATCTTGATTCAAGGTTTATGGTTAGTTTAGGATTTGTGGGTTTTGGGTTTAGGGATTTGGGTTTAGGTTTAGGGTTTGGGGTTTAGGGTTTAGGGTTGTAGGTTTTAGTATTTAGGTTTTATGGTTTTAGGGTATAGGGTTTAGGTTTTATGGTTTAGGGTTTAGGGTTTAAGGTTTTTTTTAATAGAGAACAAATCCATATTAAATATTTATTATTTTCAGTTTAAACAACCAAGTAGCACCCCCAAGTTTTTTAAGACACAAGCAATGACATTGATAAAAATGAGCATCCATAGAGCAAATCAAAACCCTAGATTAGTAGAACCATCTTTACTATAAATACAGTATTTCATAAGCAGCAGATCAGATCGATCTTTCTTCAATTTTTCCAGTTTCCATCAAAACCAACCCCACCTCTCGAGTAGTAGAATCTGCCATCATATCCCTAATCTCTTCTTCCTCTACCACAATGGATATAACCTTGGTCGCTCCTCCTGCCTCCATAACCACCAATGCTCTGACCACCACCTCCATATCCACCAGCACCTCTAGATCCCCCACCACCACTATGATAACCACCGCCTATGCCTTCACCTCCACTGCATGATCTAGACTGAGCCTAGTTGATAGTGATGTTCATTCCATCAAGGTTTTTCCCATTCTTAGGGTTTAGGGTTAGTTTGGGGTTTAATGTTTAGAGTTAGTTTAGGGCTTAGGATTTAGTGTTTAGATTTTGAGGTTTAAGTTTAGGGTTGTAGGTTTTAGGGTTTAAGGTTTATGGGTTAAGGTTTAGAGATTTAGGGTTTATGGTTTAGGGTTTAGGGTTTAGAGTTTTAGGGCTTAGGGTTTAGGGTTTAGGGTTTAAAATTTAGGGTTTATGGTTTAGGGTTTAGGGTTTTTGGTTATATGTTTAGATTCGGGGTTTAGGGCTGGGGATTTAGGTAGAGTTTTAGGGTTTTGGGTTTAGGGCTTAAGGTTTAGTATTTTGGGTTTACAATTTTTTTTAAGTTAATTAAACTAGTAGGTTTAGGTTTATTTAGTTTATTTAACTTTATTTTAGTTTTTCATTTTTATTTAGGTATACTTTATATTTTTATTTTGTTTAGTTATTTATTTTAGTTTAGGTTTTTCTTAGTTTATTTTTGAAGTTTGTGTTTATTTTTTAGTTTAGTTTATTTTATTTTATCTTTTTAGGTTTGGGTTTTAATTTTATTTTATTTTTATTTTAGGTTAAGGTTTTATTTTATTTTTTAGGTTTAAGTTTTGTTTTACTTTAAGTTTTTTTTTAGGTTTTATTTTGTAGTTTAGGTTTAGGTATATTTTTAATTTATTTTATTTTATTTAGTATAGTTTTAGATTAAGGTTTATTTTATTTTTGGTTTACGTTTAGGTTTTATTTATTTTAGTTTATTTTATTTTAATTTAGGTTTATTTTATTTTGTTTAATTTATTTATATTTTAGGTTTAGTTTTTTTTGGTTTAGGGTTTAGGTTTTATTTATTATTTAAGTTTAGGCTTTTTTTTTAGTTTAGTTTTAGTTTTTTATTTTATTTTCTTTTTAAGTTTAAGTTTAGGTTTTACTTTTTTATTTTTATTTTATTTTATTTTATTTTTGTATTTTCGTTTAGGTTTTTTATTTATTTTATTTTTCAATTTTATTTAACTTAGTTTAAGTTTTTAGTTTTGTGGATTTTCTAC